>JAGDQP010015840.1:0-41778 GCA_022664845.1 Lepisma saccharinum | reverse complement strand
ATATATAGACAGCACATAGAGTGTATCAGATCTTTTATCCCTTTTCTTACAGTTTACATTACGTTCTGTATCAGTTCCTATAAACTAATTATTGATCCGATAAACCTGGATTGAAGTAATCCCTATGGTCACATTTAGTAGTCTGCTCTTCGACATGCAACGTACACTCACTGGTCAACATCAACGCATTGACCTCAATTCTACGTGCATTTTGTTAACGAAACGCTTTTTGTGTCTCTCCGCAACTTTACATTTTAAAATTTCGAAACTCAAAACAGGTTATATAAATTTAAAAAAAAAAGTAATAATCACTAAATTTAAAAAAAATGACTTATTTAAAACGTTCATTAGTGAAGGAATGAGTTTTATAATCAGTCATTTTGCGTTCTCAAAAAGATTCAAGCCCACTTTGTTGAAGGAGCTTTTGTATTCACTAGAAGAAACAAGTTGACAACATTCGCCTTCTTGTCAAGTAACAATTATAATAACAAGGATAACATAACAAGGACGAGATTTAACGCAATACATTTAAACTGTGAAACACATGTGCTGATATATAAGTTCTTCACTAAATATGTAATTTTGCTTGTCGCTCATACTTTGCTAGTAATTAACAACTAAATCAATTTCAATCTTGTTGTTTTACGTGTTTACGAAAAAGCTTATTGAAATTTTAAATACATAGTTTTTACAGAAACTTAAGGTTATACAGTATCACGTCATACATGTTTATTTCATAACATGTGAAAATCAATTAATAGTTCTGACTTTTAAAGGAGCTTACTAATATGTTTTAAAGGTATTAGAGTAAACCTGTTTCATGGTTTGGAACTCTGGTCTTACTGATTATGAGACGCACATGTTTTTGCTTCGCTTTGCACGCTTCGAATCTAATTGTTCTTTGCCAAAGGTGTTAAATTCCGTTTATAACACGTTTTGGCCATCAACTTTACATCAAATGGAAAATGGTAAGATACCAGAAGGGGGATCAAAAAGTAATACTTCCCTCATTATATATTTTTTCTGTTACAGCTACTGACTTATCTATGCATGATATTATAGACATAACCTTACTCTACTAATGTACGGGTTTTTGTTCAGATTGAGTAATTAGAAACACGGATCTGAAGCTAAACGAAAGAGTCATCATCGAATTTCTGACGAAAGAAGGTTGCTCACCTAAGAAAATCCATAATCGTTTGAAAAATGTTTATGGGGATGCAGTAATGGACCTTAGCAATGTGCGGCGTTGGCTGAAGAAGTTTAGCAACGGAGAAACAGAAATCGCAGATAAACCAAGAAGAGGCCGGCCGACAACATCGATCACAGATGCAAATCGAGAACGTGCTGAGGAATTGATTCGAGGAGACAGGCGCATTACAGTTGAGAGTTTTGCTGATGCATTGAGCATCTCGTAAACACGCTTAGGAGAATTAAGGAAGCAATACAAAAGAAGAGATCACTGAAAGATATTCATTCCATCAAGCTCCATCACGATAATGCACGCCCACACACGTCATTTTTTTTTACAAATCAGACGATTGCGAAAATGGGCTGGTCAGTTGTGCCTCACCCACCCTACAGCCCTGATTTCACCCCTTCTGACTTTTATCAGTTTGGCCCCTTAAAAGAACACCTACGTGCTTGCCGATTCAATGATTTGGATGACGTTAAAACAGCTATCAAATCATGGGTCAAAAAGCAACCTCCTGAATTTTTCCAAAATGGTTTTGAAGCCTGGGTTCAAAGATGGCGTACATGTGTTCAAATTCATAGATACTATATTGAATGGTAGGTTTCTGTAGAGGACAATTCACGCTATGATCTGAAATAGCTTTTCCTGTTCTATATTCATTAATACATTTTTTGTGACACAGGAGGCATTACTTTTTGATCCCCTTCGTATAATGGTGTTGTTATACTTTCAATACATTGTCATATATATATTCAATCCACTACAGGATGAGGCCTCTCCCGAAGGGAGGAGGTGGTCTACTGCTTCCACGCTGACCAGATGTCTTGGGAGAGGAGACGTTTTCTTGATAATTTGTGTCTTATTACAAAAAGAGAAAGCCATGGTAAGTTTATTTTTTCCAACATACTGTGACAGAGCGGCAGCTGCTTAGTTAATAGAGCATTGAGTTTGTATTAGCGAGGTGCTGGGTTTGATATCACTGACCGACCTTCCTGACTAAGGCTTTTTAAGGGGTTTTCCTCAGTCGCACCAGGCAAATGTGGAGGTAGTACTTTGAACTTTGGCCCTGGCCGACATGTTCCGGGATTCCTATCCCAGCCTGAGCCATAAATACCTAAGGCAATAAAATAAATTCCAAACTCCAACATAGTATAAAAGATTTCGGAATATAAAGGGAACACATCTACGTATTTTCAATACTGCCTTTTTCAGAGCTAATAGTAACTCGATACTATTTTGTACCTAAATATATGAAACCTTCAACAATGAATAAGGTAGTAATTAACAGTACTTTGTTAACATATTTTCTTAATTCAAACAGAACCAAACCATTAGAAGCCATTGTGTTTAGCTATTCCTGTTCCCCTACCCAATATATAATGAATACGTTGAAATTATATAGGGAATACAATTGCTGTACAAGAAATCTATCATGAAATCATAGCTTTGGCATTGGAAGTGACTGAATGCTTCTCTGTAATTTACCTGTCTCCCTCTGTTAGATACCTGATAAATAATGAAGATCATTAATGCACAGTATAATAATAGATGGCAGCACCAGACCAATTTGCCGTTTCCCATCCAAGTAATCGTTTAATAGTCCTATAAAGTTTGAGCTGGGAGATTTCGTGTTGAATCGCTTTATTGAATAAACGAGTCCTGCGTGGGAAAGAGAAGGAGATATTGAAGGCGGTAAAAGGACCTTGAACCCAAATGAAATGATCACTAGATATTTTATAAGATAGCGGTTGCTACTAGATAGGCTTGGTATTCATTTACATCATGCTTTTTAGGTTTCAACGGAAAGTTTGAACTACGTAAACGGTAGTTTTAATAAGAAGGAATGTGGATATAAAACGGATATTAATTGATCCTAGAAAGTTAAAGAACATTATTAGGACTGAATTAGTGGTTTTGGTTTCTTAAAAATGATACTAAAATAATCTTTTGTTAGTATTGTTCTGAGGAGGAGGAATATGTAATGTGTACGATAAGTGTTAACCTTTTCATGTGAAAGTTAATTTTAAACCCTCTTGCACGGGTCTTTATTTTCTCAGGGTTACTTTTAAATGAGCGAGTTCTTCGAATAATATAGGAGTTAGGATAATGTTTAGACATAATTTTAGAACTCATCACCTGTTTTGATGTCACTTCGCCTGTCCGTCTATCTGTTTTTGTAACGCAAGCTAGCACTTAAAAAAAAACATGTAGGGAGATTTTTGCGTTCAGAGACTTCAGATTTGCGTTCAGATACTTTAATTTCTTTGCATGCTTTAATAGTAAGTCTGCGAGCCTTCCTTATTGTAATTATGCACTATAAACAATGAGTCTATAACGCAGGTTAGAGTCTTAACGATACCATACAGAGAAAACTGAATATGTCTTCATCTTGGAACCAGAAGGTACTATGTCCACCTTTGCAACTTTTGAGAAAAAAACAGTTTTAAAGTTTGAAGTTCAATTTAAAGTCTGTATAAATTCATTTTATTACTAACATTTTTAGGCACTTGGAGGTTGTTTTGGGGGCTGATGCACTATAGTACAAGGTCTTTGACTGCAGTGGTAACTCCATTTTGCCAAAAAGTGGACATAGTACCTTCTGGTTCCAAGGTGACGATGTGTCGTGTGCAATGAAATACCACTACAAATTTTCTGCGTGATATTTTTTCAAAGTGTAAGTGCTTCTCTGTAATTTGGCACGTCCACACTTAGATTTTTACTTTATTTTCTTTAGTTCACAATGGTTCGTGGTGTCATCAAATCTTGCAATGTTAATTTAACTCACTTTCCAACTTCATAGAATGATGCAATTTTGCATAGCGACGTAAGTTCGGCGAAAATACAATATTCCGTTCTTACTTTCATATATTTCTATATATTTACATGTTTTAAAAGCATATTTTTTTTAATACAGACTTCTTTATCGTAAAATAAATACTAACCAGCAATAATATAAGGTTTTGCAGGTTGTCGAACACTTTAGGATTTGTTTCTCAAAACAGCTTGAGAAACAAAATAATAAAAAAGCTTTTTAAAGACATTCTTTTCTTAAACAATTCGTACTAAAAAGTAAAAAAAATGTTTATGAATGGCTAAAAAGAAAAGCATGGGGCGAGCTTTCATATACAGTCACTTTATAAATTCTTCAATTGGCCCAGCTCATGCTTTTTGTTTTAGTCATGCATAAACATTTTTTTTTACATTTTGGTACTAATTGTTTAAGAAAAGAATGCCTTTGAAAGGTTTTTATTTATTTTTTATTAATTTCTTCATTATTTCCAATACTCAGTGAGTACGGCCAGTAGAATTAGAAGTGGGAAAGGAGGAATCTGTTGCCTCGACCAGATCTGTCGAATGAACGTAAAACATTTAATGATTGCACTCAGTTTCCGGCTTACAGAGAATCCAGCTTATCTTTAAGTCCAAAAATTTATTTAGTGTCAAATTATTCATATTGAAATCGTTGTGATAAAAGAAATGCTACAGTTGCCTCAAAAAGGAATAAAGAGTATGAAATTTTAGTGTTCACCTGATTGTCTTGTCTTCAGATCTACATCAAAATACCATCTAATGCGATTGAGCTTGAGGTAGCTTGAGCTAATGCGATAGACCTAAGGATAAACTTACATACGAATGAAATACAATTTAGTAGAAAATGGCCTTCTTTGAAACTAAAATTTAAAAATTTAATATATTTAGAATTTGAATTAGAATATTAACGCTATTCTCTATGATAATGAATAGTTTCAATACATTAGACGATATTGCTATTATCAAAGTTGATGACATTCAGTTAAAAGTTCCCATTTTAAAATAGGCTGAAAACTCCAAAATTTTGATTTTATTTTCCATACACCTATAAAAGTTAAACTATCTCATTTTTGCATGGAGCTCTTCTATTAGAATTTCAAGAAAGTAAAAATGTGAAATATTAAAACATTTTTTAAGATGTTATAGTTCCACTCTGTGTGTATTTTTTATAATTATATTTTTTATTTTTTTCAAAGCAAGCGTTTACTACTTTTTCGAGTTGTGAAGAGCTGAGCTAAACAGTCACCCTCTACATACTAATGTGCTCATACATATGATATAATACTATATATTTGATTTTATCTTAGTGTCATGGTGCATGTACGAACATCAACTCACAGAGCAAAAGAAAGAGACGTACTGAAACTTTATCACAGCATTATATTCTGTTACTGACTGCTATTACAAGTGCTGCGAAATACATATACCAATATTTTAAACCCAGTTGTTTTTTACAAGGAAGTTGAATATACGTCAGTGTGTGGGTGAGGGTGTGTATGTATGTTATGTCAATGATTGATAGCTATGGCATCGTTTGTATGTAAGCTATACTTCCATGCTGCTTCACTCCGTTCTCCCAATTGCATCTGGAAATGGCGTTCAATTTACTGGGGTAACTACAAGAATCAATTACGCTGCAAAAGCGTATACACATATTGGTAAGCTCTCGCTCTCGGAATTCATAAAATACGCCATAAATCCAGTTTCATAGCAATAGCAAGCAAAACAAATTGGAAACATTTTTCTCGTGCTAATCTATAAAGCTAAAAAAAAAAGCAACACATTGTCGTTTCCAGCGATGAAGCACGTTCAACACCAGCGGCAGTTAGTTATATTATTATCGATATACAGACATTAAATTGCCTCCATATGCACATTATACTCCGTAGAATTAGAAGCAGGCTTGTTTCTAAGAAACGTGCAATTAATTATACTTCATTAGAAAAAATGGCGGTGGTGGGGAAATGGGCGAGGGACATACCGAAACTAATGTCTGTTGCTCATTATTGAAAAGTATTAATCCAAATTTTATTCTTTTTAGCAGCGTATAGGACTGTTCGTGTATGTTTTCAGCAATTTTCGTTATTTTCAGTTTTGTTGAACCATAGATGTGAAACTTGAACAAGGAGCTATCACCACCAACATCCATGAAAGGCTGAAAATTGTATATAATTGGGAACCTGATTCTTGCTTTCTGGGTCGTACACATATGTTCATGTCTCATCACCAGTGCAAAAAATTATCAAAAAAAATATCGTTGTGGGCATGAAATTATTTCAGTAGATCCATGCATACCTTCGGTTTTCCTCTGTTTAAGTCAGCTGTTAATTGATGAGAAACCCATTTTGCACACACCTTTCGGTATACCATCGTCTGGATAACATTGGTATCACATGACAGTTAGGATGACATCTCTGCAATAGTTAGGCGACGATCCGCCATAATCCGGTCATCACTTTTTGTTTATTTTCTTCTATTACAGTTGACGTTGGTCTACCATTTCGAGGTTTGTCTTCCAAATTTGTCTCTCCACCCTTCAGCTGATTGACCCATCTTCGGACATTACTCATGCCAATTGTCTCCTCACCATAAACCTTTTTCAACCTTTCATGGACGTTGAGCGTAGTACATCCCACTTCTGCCATCAACTCGATGATAGCCCTTTGTTTACACTTCATATCGGTTCACGAACGAATAAAAATAACGAATAACGAGAATTGGTGAAACCATGCACGAACAGTCACATTATACACGGCTAAAAAGGAATTAAATTTGGATTAATACTTTCCGATATAAGGATCAACAGGCATTACTTTCATTATACCCCTCGTACTATCGTTAATTAGTATTTCTAAAAGAAAATTTACTTAGTTTTAATTGTCCTCCGCAGGAAACGTCCTGTATATTTTTAAGCGTGTTGTCAGCAAACAAATCAATACTTGTGCTGATTAAAGTCAGTTCTACCTTTCCATGTTATTAATAAATATAAATAATGCAGAGGTAATGAACATTAAGAGAAATGAAACGAGGCGTAGATTATTGTATGATTCATTATTCACTGTTGCAATAGGAAGGATGGAATGACGTGGAAGGATGGACTAAAAATAGGAAAAAAAAATTACAAAGAAACAAATGAGTGTATTTTAATCACGAATTTAAAATTTTAAATAGTGTAGGTGTCTATGAAATAAAATTTACTGTAATAGTATACAGAATTTTGATTTTGTTTTGAAAGGAGGAATTACAAAACCAGTAATATTTTTAAGTTGTAACAACCAAACCCAATTCAACAGTTTTCTCTGTTTCTCCCCCTCCCTCTCTCTCGCTCTCTGCGTTTATGTGTTACCTCTTCTTTCTTCTAAACACCCCTCCCCCCGCACGCTCGATCAGAAACTAACTCACAAAAAATAAAACATCTACCAAACAGTTCTAAAAGAAACTATATTCATTTTGCAAAAGCTTTCACCAGGAAAATATCATTTTGTACTTCTTATCATCATTTGCAGAAGTTGCCTTATATTTAATAAAATTGGCTAATTGTCTGCCGTTGTTATTGAAATATTTTAAATAAGATTGTGATGCTTTTTATTTGAGTCATTCGACAACATTATTTAGAAACGAATTTGAACAGCACTTGCAATATATGTCGTAAAAAGAAGCAAAATTCCAACACCAATAACTTCGAGAGTTTGCAATATATAATTGGGTAATATTCCTGTAAAACTAATATATTTCATGGTCGTATATAAGTATATGTATCGCCGCCATATAGTAACAGGAGTTCAATGTCAGCATTGTACCTAGTAGAACCTACCTTTCCCGTTTGCTTCCTCTAAAATTTTTGTAATTGGATGTATTGACATCGCTCTGACTATTGAATTAGATTTAAATGATCAATTTCGTTACTACCTCCCAATTAAAAATTGCAAGTTAACTGACCGAGTGCATAGTTTCTTTCTCCGTGCGTCGTCCACGCTGAAACCTGTTGAGACACCATTGAGTTCAGTGGTTTGGACCATAACATAAATTGCAAGATCAATCTTGCGAAACTTAGAAGCTTGTTTAGGGTTTCAGCGAAAACAATAATAAACAGACATTTGGAAACTACATTTTAGGGGAAAATGAGGATATTTGAAGATACAGAATGACAAACTAGCTTGGCAATACTCTTTTCTCGAAACGTGTATTCGCTATTTGCCGGATACTTCTGACCAATTACAATTTACACCACTAAATTTCATCCGCTACATGTAATTTTAATGTACTAAAAAATTCAAACAAAGCGCACTAAATAATACGTGAAGTGCCTTCTAACCTATTTTGATAATGTTCCGTCTACGTGGTTGCCCCAGACGTTTCCTCTCGCCTTTATTCTTTACACATTTTCTAAATAATACTTCCACTTATGATTTAACTGCCTTCGGAAAGTTTATTGTAGAAATAACACCGGGCCTGTATACGAACATAGACTAAATATTGCTCTTCATAAGTTCTAAAGCCTGTAGGTATTCGCCGCTATTACTTTTTCTTAACGTATTTAAACAAAAAAAGCAATTTTTAACATCATCACGCAGACCTTGTAGTCGCCCGCAAAATTTATTGCCCACTGGTGACGAAATAAAACAGCAGCTCTTGGTGATCGTATACCGGGGCTGTGTGCACATGTTGTGTTCCGTTCTATTCCTCGCTCCTCCACGGGTGTTTCACCACCGACTGACTGACTGCGAAGAAAATGAAGGAGAACTGGTTATATACACATGCATTCACATGGAGAGAGAGAAAACCACTTGGAAATGCATTCAGACGGAGGCTGTTGTTTACATTAAAAACAATGTGTCACCTGCACAGCATGCACACTAGAACGCAGAGATAAACAAACGCTTGCTTGTTTGTTCACAGTATGTAATTGCAATACCTTCACTTTTTTTAAGCAAGTTTGGTTCCAGGAACAACAACATGGTCATCCTGTTCAGATAGCTGAGCTTGAAACCAACAAAAGAAGATGTTTAAGAAATACTGTTTTGAAGCCAAACAAGAAAACAGACTATGACATGAGGTAATTTTGAAACTTACCTAATCTGACCTTATCCAAGGAAACGTAGAGCAAAGCCATTCAGCAGTCAAAAGAAAGTTTGCTTACATGATAGTTTCCAGAAATGCGAATGGTATGAAAATACCGTTAGTAAGTGTTGTAACAACCAGTATCGTATTAGAAGTGTGAAGACGTGAAGTTGATTGTTTACTTCCAGAGAAGGATTTGTAGTGTAAACGTAATGTTATGTAAGAGTTGTTGTACTGCAATCAGATAATACACAACCGGGTAAAGGATACATACTGAGCTCCAATCTGAAGATTCTTCCTGCCTATCACATTTCAAACTGAAGGGGGGATGACCGTGTTTTTGCCACTTACGATAAATTTGCCAGGCCGCTCTTTGCTTTCTCTTGCAGAAGTTTAATTTTTGGTTGAGAGATGTGTATAGAAGTTCAGCACGTCTGTGTTAATTTTTTCTCCTCTACCTTGCCTTTTACCCATATGGTGTGGGTTCAATTTTTTGCACAGCTCTAAATGCGTTTGTACCTTTTTCTTGGAAACTATTGAAGATATTTGTTGTATTTTTATACCACACGGTCTACTAGGATTAATTTTTTAGGTTACATTTTTTTTTAATTCGTGTAATTTTAATAATGTGGTTTTATATATACACCAAAGGGTAACACAGAAAAATAGAAGAACTATACTATGGTTCTAGTTCAGTAAATAAAGGTACATATAAGTAAGATTTCTGCAAAATTTGGTTACTTTAGTGTTAGTAGTTTCTGAGAAAATGGTACATGTATATAAAACAATGCACTTTCGAGAAATTAAAGAGTGAAAATTCTCAACTAAGAACAAATCACAACATTCAGAAAGCACCATAACCATATTCTTCGTGTTCGGCTCGGTCTTCTTCATCCTTCGTACAACTTCGTTTCTTCATTCTTGATTCCTTGGTAAGCTTCGGGATTGCAAACTCAGATTTTGCTATTCGTTATCTGTCCATGTCTTTCACTAGTTTGGAGGTGTATTCACCGATAGAAATTCCCATATTTTCCAGAACACTAATGTTTGCTTCACGATCACTATCGAAACATAGAATAGCATCATACACTGGAATTTGTACGATTTTGGAAACTGCAAACGTAGTTATTTGGACATCGTTGCCATATCAGTGCACTGAAACTTTCATTTGGGTTCTGTGTTTTCCCACGCAAACATTTTTCCAAAAGGCGGGAATCCGCCAGAGCTCTATAGACAGGTTTTATTGTTAGGCCAGTAGCTGAAACACATATCTTCGGCTTTGAAGCACTATTACCAGCATTCACATTCTACAAGAATTAGTCACGCAGCCTGTTTACCTTTTGGTCATTATCAGTTGACAAGCTTGTATATCTATTGCCATGCAATGTACGATTTTCGAAAACATCCTTACATCTTCCCATTTAAAAGAAATAATTACTGCTACCACATAAAACAAAACCACTATTTCCACGTGCTTATTTGGCTGTCTGCTTCCAGACAACTCGGGCGCGTAGCTTACTAACGCAGACTAATACCTGAAAACAATGAACTGTGATCGCAGAGTAGTGAACAACAGTAAGCAAAATGAGTGTGTTCTTTTCGGAACGACAGAGCAAAAACATATTTGCAACATCATTACAGAAAAAAAAAGTGGAATTATCAAAGTGGAATGAACGTTGAAAATGCAAAATAAAGATAAACTTGGTATATTAAGCCTGAAAAATGCAACGGAAGTATAAAATAATTTGTATTTTTCGAAGGGATCCTGATGCAGTCGGGAAATGAAACTTGCAGTAATGAAACTTCAAAGACCGTAGATTCTGAAAATGTTACTTTTCAAAAATAGACAATTTTGACCCCAAACACGGACATTCCCCTTGAAGTATGTGTTACCAACCAAAACAAATATGACAAAATTAATAGCACGTGCATTATTAGTGGAGTACAGGGAAGACGCATCTGACTCAATAACCCAGCGATGGAGGATATGGATAAAGTATGTTCTTATTCGACTTTCTATATAACTCAATACAAATAATTCGATATTCATTTTAAAACGACTAATTCAGAGTTGATGACGAAATAGGTGAGTATATTGTGCGACGTAACATAAAAATAAAAACGAATTAATTAAATATTACTTCAACAATAATTCTGAAATGGGAACACAGGAATACGGATGTTCCTGTTTGATTTAATCTAAACAAATAGAAAATATAAATACGTTTGTATCCAATCTTGTTGTCTCACTTTCTGATTAGCCCACTTGACACGAAATTGAATGTTGCTTTGTAATTGACTCTCAGTTACTCCCACCTACTACCCCTCCCAAGGGTTCTAATGATATAGTCCATGTGTCACTTGATCTGACATCTCATATCCCACGGCGCCCTACACGGTACTGAGGTCTCATCCTCACCCCCTAGTAGGAATTGCAGAGCAGAACTCACTGGACCTTGGACAACGTGTTTGTTGAAGGTCAGTAGTCACGGTATTAGGCTGACAAAGCTATGTTGTAATGGATACAATGATATATGTACCATATTTCAAGTCTTTACTGCGCATGCTAACTTTGAGTACTGGATATTTTCATAATTGGAGCAAATGGTCATTATTTTACATAAGGAAACCTTATACTTACTTACGTGGGATTACATTTATCCTGATATATTATGAAATCTTATACATTACACATCATTATTGTCTATGTTCAATTTGAAAGAAAAAGAGAAAAAACTGAATTGTTTATAACATTTCTATGTATGTGATTAAAAACAGAAATTTCAATTTAAGCATTGCTTTATATGCATATGCGAGAAATAATGGAATAAATATAACTGTAATATTGAAAACATTTATTAACAGAAAAGCTCCTACATTCTTTATACAACATGCTTTCAGAACACAATTCTTTGGAGCAACTTGGTTAGTTATAGGCTGTCAGTGTAGAGACAGTGTTAAGTTTGTTTTATCATAGCAGAATTTAACCCCCCAAAAAATGCCATTTGAGGTAGGCTTATTTCCGCGTTAGTTTTTCTTTATATAGAGTAGGAGTAGAGAACATCATTTGTTAACATTTATCTAAACTTTACACTTAATTAACTGAAATTTCTGTTGATTTTGTAAAAGAGGTTTACTATTACTAAATAAGAGTAACGAGAAGACTTGCTTTAGTAAAGCTGAGATGCCTAGCTTTCAAAAGATATTTTTTTTTATTTAAACCGGAAACTACCAATATTTGCCTTCTAACTTACTGTTTAAAATCCGAATAAAGTACTCTAAATTTAATAACATTAATAATAATAATTTTAAAATGATTTCATTTATTATAGTGTTATGAACAGCTGGAAAACACTTGGTGGGTCAATACATGTTAGGATACAAATTGATTGATACAAATGGATACATGAGACAATCAACAAAAGCACAAATAAAAGTGAACTGTAATACAAACAGATACATGAAACAAAGAAGAAATGCAAGTAAACATCAAGAAATACAATCAAAACTTATAAACTAATAAAACATACAATTAAAGTGAATTAGTAGGATTCAGAATTTGAAATAAGACGATTGAGTAGTATTTCACCATTACCAGATGTAGTACAAAATGAAGGACGTCTCTTTGGTTACAAAGGTAAATTGAAATTAAGTTTTTCAATCAAATAATTGCAGAGTAGCTCATTCGTGAAAATTTTATGAAAAACTTACAATCTGGTTTTCTTCTTCTTAAATCTAGACGTGCAATGTCAAAGTGAATTAAAAACATGTTTATCTAAAGAAACAACTTTGTAGATCTTCAAGCTTGTCCAACATTGTTCTGGATAGATTGTTTCAAACACTGGAGGCGTATTCTAATCTACCTCGAATCAAGATTTTGTATAATTTTAAGAACGTGCGGACATTGTTAAAATAGCACTATTTATTAAAATAAAACCAATTAACGTTCGAAACTCACCAAAAAGACAACTAATATAATTAATAAAATTCAAGTTAGATTCAAAATAGTACTTAGGTCCTTAATAGTTTCGACTTTCTCTATTGTAATACTTCTCACCCCATATGAGCTTACATAATATTGCGTTTTTTCGTAAAACTTATAAATTTGTTTTTTAATAGACATCATCAATTGAATCAATGTCTGTTTGCAGAAGGTCTGTGACTTTATTGATTTTTCTAAATATCTTTAGATCAGTAAAGTAAATTAGAATTACTGATTACATCACACAAGTCATTGATGTAGATATTGAATAAAAGAGGACCTAGAGGCGAGTCTTAAGGTATATCATTCTTGATAATAGCTTGATCGGATAAAGAATTACAAAGTTTTAGACTAAAAATCTATCAGTCAAATAATTCTTGAACTAATTAACATATGCTGGCGATAGACCAATCAACGAAAGTTTGTTCAATACAATATTATGTTTCACATTATCAAACGCCTTTGGAAGGTCAGTATATATTACATCACTTTGGGATCTTGTGGTAATGTACCTTTGTGTAAAATTTGTTTGAACACATATATTATTAGCTATAACCGAGTTGTTTTATTTGGAGAAAACCAATGTTGTCTATCATCTAATTTGTGTTTGAAACATTCACAAATAGTAGTCTCAAAAATTCTGGCCAAACAATTCAGAAAGGTTTATAATTGACAAGTAAAGACCTGTCACCGTCCTTCTATATAATGATGATATAGGGCCGTCTCCTTCCATAGGCTTGGATAAATCTCTTGTCTAAGGGAGTGATTATACAAATCTACTCAGCACACGTTTTAATAACGTAGTTTTGAACATAATCAGTTCCCAAACACAAGTGGTGTTTTAATGTCTTGAAAGCGGCAAATCTACTAACTATCTTTGACAATATTGGCAATTCTCCATTTTTGTAGCATAACATAACACTTTATGCACTTTAGCATAACATTTTGATTTTTTCAAAACATTCTTTACCTTTGAAGTAGGCCCTGAGCAGATCCTCACTAACTTTTTTCGTCCACAAGTTGCCCTGTGTATATGTTCCTGGAAGGAATCTCCATGTTTATAGCTTCAAAAGAATTTGAGAAACTCTTGAATGAAGGTATTATAGTCTCAACGTCTGTTTTCTTTGTTGATCCGGCTCTCTTGAATATCGTGTTTAGAGTCTAATATCCTAGATCCAGCACTGGCTTGTACCAAACTTATTAATATTTGCTTCTCAATTATTAAGTTTTCATCCATCTGGCTCTTACTGAATCTGAGTTTGCAAATGCGGTAAACTTGATGCAGCGTCTGCGTTCACCGTTTGCTCAAGAGCCATATTAACTGGAATTCGAGAAAATTGTGTCTCAGAACGTTTTATGATATGCAATTCTTAGAAAGACCAGAACTATACTCTCTCTTGTACCAGGATAGTATTTATATTTATTTAAGAAGTTGTAGACAAACTTTCATAGATTGAGTATAGTTTGGTCTACTACAATAAAAATATTGGCTTGATTTTCTGTATAGCTTCGTGTATCTAGCCAGATTGTTAATTCTGTATGATCTGCTGAAATATTTATAAAACTTCACAAGATCCATATATGTATTGCTAGTAAAATTTGGCTGTTTTGTAATGAAGATCTTCTCGTGTTTTTTTGCAAAAGTGTGTATTGATCGTAGAGCTTCAACATCTTTTGTTTTTAATAATTTCCTTAAGTCAATATCGATATAGTTCTTTATTCATATCTGTCACTAGCTTCTTGATATTGACAATAACACATTTAACGACAAAGTGAGTTGAAATGGCATCATTCCGAAGCAAGCGACAGAAGAATATGAACTACCAAATTGTTTCTTTTGCTATATTTTTGTTTGTTTAAATGGTTTAGATCCTACGTTGGACACAATATTCATAACCAAGAGAGAAAATAAACATCAGCTAAATTTTAGAGAGATTGATACAGTGACATAGATAGATAGATCAGAACACAATAATATCAACTTTATAACGAGTAACTTAGAAAACGAACCAATGCTGTACAACGCATCATTGCAGAATTAGGTTTGTTTGAAATCAGTGGTGCATAATGAATTGCAACCACCAATGGAAGATGAATAAATTACTCACACAATTTAAATCCAAATCATATGTTTGATAGCATTTTTGAAACATTTAAGGTCTTAGCTAAATCGTTTATTTCGGTATATTCTTGCTTGCCCTAATGGTTTGATGCTATGTTGGTGTAAATACGTATTAGCAACAGGTAAAATTGGAAAAATAATTTCTACGGTAAATATAAGGGATATGGCTTGAAACGACCCATTTTTGGTTGGTCGCAACATATCTTACCCTCTCCACTTTTTATTTGTCTTCTTTTCTTTTTTTGTTCGTGATTTATCAATGAATAATTTTCGTCTTCTGCTCCCTTCAAAGGGTTTTATTTGTCCAGATGACAATAAAGCCGAGCCATTCAAGTCATCCCTTACATTGTTAGGTTGGCGGGATTTTATTCTTATTGTTTCTTAACTTTGTTACTTAATTATTCTGTGTATATTTTATTTCATGATTTTCTTCAAAAAGTTTTCTTTTGTTTTAAATCTTCATAAAGAAATTGAAAGATCTCATTGTTGATTTATTTTCGTCAAGAATTTAGGTAGTTAAGCCACACCTCCTTCCACTCCTTGTTGTCTGATTCGATCCTCTTCTCTGATTGGCTGTTGCCGATCAGGAGTACTATCATGGCTGTTCATATTGAGAAGCTGCACTAAAAACCGGCTGCCCTTGAAATTGCATATATTAAGTAAAAATGTTAATTCAGTCTATTATTTAAAACAAATATATAGATTTTCAAAGTTCATTGAAAATCATTTGTAGCAGCAGTTTCTACGATCACAAGAAGTAACATGCTGAAATATCGTCACCTGTAGTTGGCGGTTTGAAGTTTCCATATTGTTACCCCTTCAGAGAGTTACCTTGGAGCACATTTTTGGTGGATTTCGTGAGTAGTGGTTTTCATAAGTGAATGTATAAGTGGTGTGCAGTGGTTTTCTTGTTTTTTTCTATAATAAAATTTACATATAATCATTTGTGGTGCTAAGCCCTTTTCTTCTGAGTGTGTAAGTGATTTAGTGTATTTTCAGCATGTCAGTGATTTGTGATTTTGCTAGTGGAAGCATGTGCGAAGTGAAGAAGTCCGCTTAATTTGGTAGGCATCGGGGGTCGGTTTACTATCACGTACGTATGGTTAATGTCTTAAAATTTCTCATTATTCTCTCTGAAACCCAAGTCTGTTTTACATATGTTTAAATGTCGAAATTACAGCACTTTAACATTGGTTCAAATGTGTTGAAAAATTTACCTTGCACTGCACTACAGTTGATGCTACTTTCCAAATGCACGTTCTCTCCCACTCAGCATTTGTTTGCTCATTTCGGAAATTAGTATGGTTTATATTGCATGAAATCTTTCCAGTGTGTACGTTTTGTTAACCGTAAGATTTTAACGATTCGCAACGTTTCATTTCGATTAGAATCAAAGTTCAAAGCTCCTTCGCCAGTTCGCTCATAGAAATTTATTCTGCAAAATCTACACCTAACCCAACTACAGTATGTCTCGACTGTATTATTGCATTTGAGGTTAGGTTGTGTTAAGTACAAAATTGAAAAATACATACTAAATGTTTGACGATAATTTTCGAAAATCTAAGTATATTTCGGCCCAGTAGTTATATTTGTAGATGGAAATGTTAATCATCGGTGGTTGTGGAATATTATTTAACTGGGCTAAAGTATAGAATGTCTACCATATTTGGAAAATGAAAATAACCTAATCTTTTTGGATAAAAATGTGTGTAAATTCTTGTCTTTGCTCTTCGGCAGAGCATTTCTATAAACGATGAATTTACCTTTTGATATGTGAAATTAACAGCATCTTTCTCTTTAGGAAACTTTTATTTCCACGAAATTCAACAGTCTTTTGCATTGCGTTTGTTATTCTTAGGCAATAATAAATTATATTTTACCTAATATTCCTTGTGCCAAGAGTTTTATTAAGAGGTAGGTACTTTACCATCACTGTGGAATTGCTGTAATGTTATTTCATGTGTATATCAGAATGTAACATCAGATGAAGTAAATTATTGATATTTTGATTTTATACTTACAAACATTAGGGAATAGTCAAATTAGTTGAGCTTATCTGAATTCAGTGATTAATGTTAACTAGTGCGTGGCTGCATTCAACGTTGTACATTCTAGGGACCTAGTTGTGTTAGGTCACTAAAATAGCGTTTTGTGGTCTGTTTCTCTGTGGGATGTTCTCGCCTGCGTCTCCTCCCTTCTCTTTTGAGTGCCTCTTTCCTGGTGTTTTGCTTTTTGCCAACTTTCTGTTTTATAGTACTTCTTTTCGGGCTTCTTCCATGCATGCTTTGTGGTTCTAGACTAGCGTCTGTTTTGTCCTTGATGGTCCTAGGCTGAAGCAGGGCACTGATGGGTAGGTATCCGCCCTGTCTTCAGGTCTGGTAGCGGTTCTGTTCTTTTTTTGTTTTTGTTTTGTGCCCTCTGCTGCGGTGTAATGTAGGCTTGTCTCCTAGGTAGGTTTGATCACGTTATGTGAAGTTTTAGATAAGCATCCTTTCTGCAACGGGTCCCCTTGTTTGCTTTTGTGTCTACCTGCCTTTAAAGAGAAAGCCCCGATACATTACAGGGTACACTGAGAAAAGTGTAACAGAAGAAAATAATCTCCACTTTATTACGAACAATTAAGAAACGAACCAATGGTCTACAATGTACCCCTGAAGAGCTAGGTCTGTTTGAATTTAGTGCTGCCATATGGGGAGGTGGTCATATTTATGACGTCATTACCCGTTCACTCACCATATTTTTTTCGTACGAACACACTTTTCGCACATTGTCGATAATGGGTAATCTTGAGCACCAACTGCCGTTTACGGTGAATCAGGAGTAAATAAAATGTATTCTATCTCTTGGTCTAATTATAAAAAAATTGTTCTCTAATTTGTTTTGTATGTAAACTTCTTTTATGTATTTAGAAGATGTAACGTGTAGATAAAACATTAGGATAGTGTGACATTGTATAATTACGTTCTTGAAACTGGTACAAACAAACTGCGCCGACATTCACATAAAATTGGAAACAATGATATATTGCTTCGAAACAATACAAAAGGGATAGCAGCAAATAAGCTGTTCGTGGGTGCGAAATTGTGTTCAAGCAATCTTCCATACAAAATTATGACTCTATAACACACATCCATGTGCACACACTAAATAAACTTATATGCACGTACAATCAATTTCCTGATTGTTCAGCCTTCTCCATTCACCTATATATTCTGTATATCTCTCCCTCTCTCTAGCACGTACCAACTTTGCATAAACAGAAAATTTGTCACTGTATTAATACGTGACTTGCTAGTTCTGAATACTCCGTTAGGACAGAGTCTTTCAAAGATTCCAAAAATGAGTTATGTATGGATTTAATATTACTAGCCTTGTTCACATTTATTTCAATTCAAATCTCATCTAAATAGAAAATTTGTTTCGTTTAAAACCAATTCATTTACAGAATTGTTATTTCAATTTCTAATTCAACGCTTTTAGAAATAAACATACATTCTGTAGTGGGTTATATGGATTTAAATTCCATTTAAATACTCATTGCATTTGTCATGATTTTTTATTGTAATTGAACAGAAAGGGCAAAAACCAAGTGTAAATTTTCGAATTATCAAGAGTGTCGATTTTTAAGTTTGTTTATGTATATTGTCACTCATACTGTTTATGCATACTTTATATTGTTTGTGTATATATATATATATATATATGGCACGTAGGATACTTGAGTGCATGAGATATGTATCCATAGCTACTTTACAACTAATGTACAGTATATGCGTTATTGTCCCAAGTGCACCATGGCCGAATATATCTTGATGCACCAGATTAAAAGAAGCACTCTGGTTTTTGCCGTCGGTGCAGAACACGGTGATTTAGAGATTTCGACGTTTCTGAAAGTTTCCAGATTATTTGAGGGGAAAGTGCGAAACAAGTTGGAAGTTTCCAAGGAAAATAAAGCATCTGTAAAGAATGTAAAACGGTATGCTCAACCTTCGAACACTATTAAAACACCCGAGCACGTGCAAAACATTATTGATGATAACATCGGCAATTCTAAGACGACCATCAAGATGGAGCTCTAGTTTTTTTAGAGCACAATCAGACGTGCCGTGTACGAGGGCCTGCGCTACGATGAGGAAAGGTCATTTCATGTTTGCGAGAAAATTTGAAACTAGCCTGCTTCGTGCAAAGCGGTTACTTGACAAGATGAGTAACTAAGATGACATGGCATGCTCTGCTTTTTGTCTGATGAGAAAGACTTCTGTAAGGGGAAAATGGTGAACAGACGAAATCAGCGGTTGTTAGGTGCAGTTCCTTCAGATGATTCAAGAGTTATGCACATGAGCTATGGCGATGAACGTGTCATACCACCCCATTTCTTCCAACAATGTCTTTGTGTTATTCCTGCTCCATACATTTAGGATCTGAGAAAGATTTTAAACCATAGTGTGACCAATAGACTACAGTAGGTGTTTGAGCAAGATTGTGCAACTGTCCACACTGCTCATGACATCCAACAATGACTGACCTAAAATTTCTACGATCATTTGACACCAAACATGTGATAGGGGTAGAGCGTTGGTGTAGCATTCGGGAGGTCGTGAGTTCGATCCCAACGGCCTACCATCCTGACTGAGGTTTTTCCAGGGTTTATCCTCAGTCATACTAGGCAAATGCTGGGATGGTACCTTCAATATAGGCCCCGGTCCACACCTTCCCAAATTCTTCCCCCTTTCATATCCCGGCCTGAGTCTTAAATGTCTGAAAACCATAAATAAAAAATGTTGCGTTCGAACTCACTCGATGTAAATCACAAGGACTAATATGTGTGTGGTAGTTATGAAGTGAATATAATAAACATTCCCATAGCACCACCGCTTTTCTTCGAACCCTAATTGTCCGAGTAATGTCCTAAATCGAAAAGTACTACTTGATTTGCACATATCTCCGCTTCAGACCCCGCATGGAATCCGTCATTCTTGCACAAGTTGATTTCTATTGAATAAACATGTAATTGAACTGATGTTGCGAATTTGTGCACATTTTCATCACTATTTACTTGCAGCTTCGTCAGATAGAACTGTTTTATTTTACACGCTCACATGTCTTCAAGTACACTACTCACCCTGTATACAACGTTGTATGTATACAAGAGGCTGTTCGAAAAGAAACATAACTTTTATTGTAAACTTTGTATATAAATACGTGGAAGAGAATTGACATTGACGGTGCCTGCTGACACACTTGGATATTAACTAGTACAAGTTTCAAAGCTCTTGCTAACAGCAGTAACACAGTGGAGCTCGTTAAGTGCAGATGTGTTGAATGTCCGTGACGATTGTCAGTTACCCGACTGACTGGACTTCAAGAACAGCGAGTGTGCGTGTGTGAGTGTGAAATCCTTGTCAGGTTGCATAAAACTGTCACAATCCCTTCGACATGTCCAATGTCCATGGACGTTTCAAATCGGATCGAATCTCCACCGTATGTTTTTCTCCATCTGCTAACATCGATCAAGTGGAAAGGGAGTGGGAAGTCATCCGCACAAACTTTCATCTCACCGTACGTGAAGTTGTTACTAAACCTAACATCAGTACAGGCTCTTGACACACGATTTTGACAGGAAACAGCTGATGTAACGTATTAAAGCTAAGTTTGAGCCACGTCTGTTAACGGACGAAGAACAAGAGGACCGTGTCAGAACATGTATAGTGTTGTCACGCTGAGACAAGGTTGATTCAAATTTCCTAAACCAGGTGATCAGTGGTGTACGGATAGGATGTTGCTATCGTACAGCATTCCCTAATTTACATCTCAATATAACCAAATATCAAACCATCTTGATTCTACTCTAGCATATAACCATTTTATGAAAAACCTGGTATCGATATCTGATTAAAATTCAAGTAATGATTTTTTGCTTCTTATATGTCTTGATATTATTCATTCTGTTAATGTATTATCTTATTTTGTATTGATTGTTTATCTTTATTATTTCTCAACGCGTTGTAAAATGGCCATCAGCGCTGTATCTGAGTTCTTGTTAATAAATAAATAAACGAAGGTTTAACCATCCCTTGAGTCTTGCAATACTTGCCACGGCTCAAGAAAGTACGAATGCGTAAATTTTATGTTAATGTGATGTCCATCGTCTTCTTTGACTTACAGAGGATCTCCATTTGAAGTTTGCGCAACGTGGTTTCATAGTGAACTCAGGAAACTACGTTAGAGCCATGCAACGATTAAGATAAAAGATGTGGTTCAACAGGCCAGATATATGGCAGAACGTATTTAGGATGGTTCATCACTATAATGCATGTTCTCTTTCCTCACTAGTTGTTCGGGAGTTCTTGGAAAAGCACCAAACATCTGTTGTCCCACAACCGGCCTACTTCTTTGATTTGGCACCCGCCGACTTCCATGTTGAGACTCCAGACTATAGAGGAGATCTAAGATAAAACGCTACAGGACATCTAGGTCATTCCAAAGCTGAAGTTCCAGCACGCAATCCAAAACTAGAAAAATTACTGGTAGCTCTATGATCTTAGTAGAGGGAAGTACTTTGAAGGAGATATATCGTGAAAAAATTGCGAGGTTTAGAATTTTCTAACTTTTTAAAGTTCGGTTTCTTTTTGAACACCTTATGTAATTTCGATAAATATAAATTAAATCACAAAAAATTAAATTTACAAGTATAATAACTCAATAAGAGCATTCGTAATTGTAATGTTATTTTTATATTACTCGTACTACCGAGTTTACGCATGCTTTATTCCCTTATCTTTTAGTAGGTGTATTATGTTGCACAAGGTGAGACAAAAGTAATCATTTTACAGCTTAGAGCCTTTATAAACTTAAACTGGAACGTTATGTATGGTTAACGTTTAACAGTGTTAGAGCTGCTTTCGCAGATGTGATGGCTAATAAACGTACCTGAGAATAGCAGACACATGCGGTGTGACTCTTGAATATCAGCCCAAACGATAATTGATCCCTAGCCATTCCAGATGAGCCCCTCAAGAATACCGCTGAGTCAGACCCTGTGCAAGTCATCTCGCAATAATCGTCCAAGATACAACTGATATTCGGCATCTGGCTGAATTGGTACCGCTGTAGTTAATATCAGTTAATTGAGGCACACAGACTTTAAATTGGCGGTTGACTTGTTTTCAGGAATAGTGTGAAATTCTTAGGAGATTACCATAATAGTGGTTTCAAGATAACGAGAACACATAATGATCTCCGAAGACCCCATACGCTCACGAAAGGTGTTTCATCTTGCGTGGTTGTGGTGTCATTGTCTTTGACATTAACCCTACGCTAAATACACGATCTCAAGATTATGCACTTCTGTATATAAATTGTCATTGGATTCATTCAGTTCAATTTTGATAGGAAAATTAGTTTTTATCAATACAATAAATTGATAGGTAAGCTACTTTTAATTAACATCACAAAAATGTCACAGTGTAAAACAAATAACCGACTTTGTAAGGTATCTTATATATGTAGAAAGTGCATGAAAAATGAATATATGTATTAGGAAAACAAAGAGAGTGGAAATAAAAAGGAACTACTTTTCAAAAATGAGAAAATATGTTAAACAATTAGTGACAATAAACCTTTGGTTTTGCGCTGGCAGAAAGGAAAGCGAAAACGAGAATAATAAGAGCAGAGAAGAAAAGGAGAATTTTGAACATCGAGCTCTACGTCTAAACCAATATTGGCCAAATTTTCAGTTTTAACTCAGATTATTTACACTTGTTAATGTCGTGTAATGCGTTTTCTGATTTATGTCTTAATTTTTTAGATATGCACATACCGGGCTGTGCAAATAATACCGTAGTACATGCTGAAAATAATATTAAGTTTTTTTTTCAATAATTAAAAAAAAATAAACAAATAACGCAGCGTTAACGAGTATCAAAAGCTAAGTTAAAAATGAAACTTTGGTCCATGTTGGTTTAGACTAGGAGTGAACAATCGAGATTACCGGCCCCTTTCATTCCCTGGCTTCATATATTCATTACAGTTTTAATTGCTTTGATCAGTCCAGTATCGCTTGTAGGTTTTCTTGAATTACTTATTATTTATGTACCAATTTGTAAAACACATTGTATGTTAACAGCAAATGCATGTGAGTTTGTTTAAGTAAAGCAGTTATTGCGTCAATTGAAATAAATAGCGAGGATATACATACTAAATCAAAAGAGCGGAATTTTCACTTTTGATCGAAAAGAGGGACTACTGTTTTGTAGAGCGGAATTTTCAATCAAAAGAGACTGGTTTCTAATAACACTCTCTCTCCTCGGATGGAAAATTTGTTATTTCTAGATGAAATTCCGATCTTTTGGATGTAATTTATTTTTTCAAACTTAAAAGAGCGATTTTGTCTTGATTCTTGAATCTTAAAAGAACGATTGCAGGATTCGTTTGGTCAAATAAATTCAATTTCCTCTTAAGGTAGCTATGAAAATACTGACTTTAGTTAGTCACTAACGTATCTGTACATCCATTGATTGTTTAAGTAGTTGCATACTTCTGATTCACTGCTCTGTGAGGAATTCTGAAGACATTATTTCTGAATCATCTTCGAGAAACTAACAATTAAGTAACATGTTTCTCTTCTATACAGATTCCTCAATTCTGGAAAATCGTTTTCGTTCATGAGAAATGTCGTACAAAGTGCAGACAAGCGCTAAAGAAATTATTTTAATTTGATATTCAAAAACATTCCGGTCAACCAACTGAAGCCACTTATGCTACATTTCGTCCCGGAGTGAAACAGTGTCAAGTCATAGTGTATGTCCATCACACTGCAACACACCACCACTATACATCTCAATAAAGGCAGACCTGCGCTTGACTAGAGGTTAGCGCGCTCACTTTCTCTACGCGTGGTCAAGGGTTCACATCCTGTGGGAGGCAGTTTAACTGAATGGATTGAAGCCTACTTTACTTAAACTTGTTTGTCCGGCGGAACTGCTCACCAGTTCGTTTAGAACGTTCCTTACAGTTCAATCAATCAATCGTCTCGTTTGTTGAAGAGATGAAATAGTAGCTACACATTCTGTCTCACATTGAAGCATACCATCGCTACACTCTTTGTTGAAGGAAGAATCCCTATTGGATTAGAGGTTAGCATATTAGGTTTTTGACGCGTGCGACCACGGACTATTTCAAAAAACTAATTCAGGTGATTGAAAGATAAAAATATACATTTTGTGTGCATTTCACACGCTATATTGCAACCTTGACCCGGGGTTTCTGCAGCTGAAAAAAGCGACTATTATTTGTATATTAAATTTCTATAGTTTCTCTTAGCAAATTTTCAAGATAGGTTTCGACATGATCTCATTGACGATTTTCTACAATATTATGGAAAGTGCAGCTTTTCGTTACAATGCTAAATGACTGATAACTTTCTGCACAATTAGTTTCGGCAGCTGCAATTATCATAATAAACATAATCATTTTAAAATGTCATTTTGGATAAAGCTAACATTTCCAAAATACATCTGCATGAGTTGTTTTTGCTCTCGTATAATAAAAGTTTCAAAAAAGAGTTAACAAATAAAATATTAGTAGTGTAACTTGATAATATTTTATAACCGAATCGCAAACGATCCAAAGTTGACGGAATTTCACTAATTAGACACTTTTGTCAATATGTTTCTACGAAAGATGCTTCTGCTTTTTCCCTCTCAGTGCGCTGCAATTTGTGTACTTACTTAATGTGTGATGTTGAGATTTCAGCAGCAATATAGCTTATGGGTATGCTGTAATCTATCTAATGTAAACTACACCCACTCATCCCCATCGTCACACACACAAATGCGGACGTGCATGTATTGTCCTTGCTGGAGAGGGTTATTTCATTAACATGTACTGAATCTCGCTGGATCTCATCACTGGAAAAGTAATGAAGGCGTGTTACTTTCTGCTGTTTCCCCGCATTTGACAGCCAGCGCTGAGTTGACAGAACTGAAAAATCACCATTGAATAATAAAAGAGTGGAAACGAAACGATTTGAATTAATAATTGACATCTATCAACAAACGTTTTATAATACATAACGGTGGTATTGACGATTGGTGTAGACTTTTCCCTTTTCAATTATTATTTTTTTTAATATAGTTTGTTCATAAATCATATTATTGTGATTCGCAGGTAACTATGCAGGGTCTGGTGTGTTTGTGCTATTTCAATTATTTTGGGACAGGCGTAAGCCATAGTGCTGTTACCGCCCATAAAATCAATTTTTTATCTTCTGTCTATTTAAATTTATCTGAATTACTTTTACTTTTGAACAAGAGACCTAATATTGATATTTTTTAGCACATTTTTTCACTAAAGTTGGGGGAAATGAAGCCATTACATTTTTAAAGGCTACTGAACGATTTTTGTTTCTAAAATTCTGAAAGCTATAATTGCATTGCAGGATCATTCTTAATGTTTAAAAATACTACGGAGAAAAGTTGAGGACTAAAGTGACATCACATGTATTATCGTCTCTAATTATATCAATCTGTATGCAGACTTGTTTTGAGTAGCGATGTGTCGTAGCAGGCATATAGTATACAACAGACGAATCCAATGTTCAAATTACACTTGCTTAGAGATCTATGAAAAGTATCGGTGCAGACTGTCATAATGTGACTCTTTCTCTTTACTATAAGCGTTACGTGATCAAAAGTTTCCGGATACTTAACTGAAAGTGAAGTAAGAGTTTGGGTCGCCCTCTATTGGAAACACTGGCAGTCAATACGATGTTGGTCCACTCTTAGCCTTGATGACAGCCTCTTCCAGGAATATTTTCAGTCAGGTGGTGGAAGGTTTCCTGGAGAATGGCAACCCATTTCTCGATGAGCGCCGAAATAAGCAGAGGTATCGATGTGGGTTGGTGTGGTCTAGCACGAAGTCGGCGTTCCAAAATATTCTAGAGATGTTCTATCTTATTTAAATCAGGCCACTGCACAGGCCAATCTATTAGTGGGAAGTTGTTGTTGTCAAACAACTCTCCCTACAATCCCTGGAATATCCCTTCCTCACGAGTGTTTGGTTGTGTTGAAAGGCACAATGGAAATTCCCGAGACGGTCATCGATAGTAGGCAGAAGGAAAGTGCATAAAATGTCAACGCAATATGGCGAAGTGACATTGACACGTAAAGCAACAATAAGGCCAAGCCCCATCCAGGAGAAAATGACCACATTGTAACCTCACCACAGAATTTCACAGTCGGTACTATGCAGGCTGGTAGATGTCTTTCACAAGATGTTCGTCACACACACCCCTTACCATTGGATTGTCACATTGTACACCGTGGTTCATCACTCCATTCAACAGTTTTCCACTGTTCTATGGTCCAGTTGCGACGCGGAGTTTGGCATTTGCCTGTGTGATGTGTGGCTTATGGGCAGATGCTCGGCCATGGAAACCACGTTTCTGCACCTTGGGTGGAACAGTCATAGAGCTTGGAGTAGAGCCTGAAGCAGTTTTGAATATTTGTGTGTTGGTGGCGATTGATGATTGACAATTACACTATACAACCTCGTTTAACACTTGATGGCCTTTGGAAGCCGGTCTGCACGCTGTGTCGTTGTTCATATCCATTCAAATTTTCAGTTCACTATAACATCGGAAACCGCTAACCTAGGGATATTCAGGAGAATGAAAATCTTGAGCAAGAACTTCTTACACAAGTAGCATTCAATTATCTGACTAGGTTCGAAGTTCTGAGTTCCTCAGACTGTCCCATTCTGCTGCATCGCCCACGGTCTCGGTTTGGAGTTACTGGTTTCCTACCAGGCGCCTACCGGTGGCAGATAGGAAATGCCGACTAGATATTGTGGGTACCAGAAATATTCGGAGGCGGACAGAAACCTGTACTGCTGCCTCGTAGTTAGTAGAGGGATCTACAAAGACTAGGGGAAAATAACCCCAAAGGAAAATATCGTGGTGAAGGGAAGCCTACCATTACCACCCTAATGCTGAAAATTAATAATATCGGCAAGTGTCAAAAGTGGACAGAGGACAACATCTTTGATGTTTGGCTTGACTATGAAGTTGTGGAGCTGAAAGCTCTACGCAGCTAAACAATGTCCAGAAATAGTTGCAAATGGTTCTACAGGTTATCCTGGGGTAAAATATTTCGAAGGTAACTAGTCCCCCATTCAAATCTCCGGGCGGGGATTGCTTCAGGGAGCTCCAAAACCAGGATTAAGAAAAACTTTAGAATAGGAACGTGGAATGCACAAGCTTTATACCAAACGGGCGATCTTCAGACGGTAGAACGCAAGATTGAGAAGTACGGGCTGGACATACTAGCGATACAGGAAGCCCGGTGGGAGGGTCAAGATAGCATTTGACAGGGCAAATACACTTTCTACTACGGGGTAACTCAGTCACACAATCTTCAAACAGGATTACTCATTAAGAACAATATCGTTTCAGTGGTCCAGGATGAAGATTTCGTGATCGAAAGACTATCCTTTATTACGATACGTACTCCATGGTGAAACACGGTTTTAATAAATGTCCTTGCTCCGACCGAGCAAGCTGATGATAACGACAAAGACACATCTACGATGAGCTAAATAGGTTGTTTGTCCGATTACCGAAGTATTATGCGAAAATTTTGTTGCGGAATTTCACCGCAAAGGTAGGCACGGCAGCAAGTTTTAGACCTACTATAGGCAAATCAAATCTTAAGGAAAAGAGCAACAACAATGGAGATAACTTCCTAGATGTCACAAGATCTAATAGTAAAGAGCACGTACTTTGAACACAAAGGTATACACAAATACACATGGACATTTTCGAATGGCATAACACACAACCAGATTGATCACCTGTTAGTGGATAGAAGAAGACATATCGACATAATGGACGTTTTGGAATACAGACGAGAGGAAGGTGACACCGACCATCAGTTAGCGATCACAAAACCGAGGGAAAAGTTGTGCACCACGAATCAGGAAAGCAAAAAAATCGAAACAACTGAAATTCAAAGTAAAACTATTAGATAACCCGGGTGTAAAGGCATATTACCAAATCGAAATCTCAAATATATTCGAAACCTTAGCCGACTTGAGTAATAATGAATAATACATTATAAATATTAATGGCATTGATGTAAACAAAACATAAGAACAACTCGTGACACTGTGAAGGGTGCAGCTAAAGAATGTGTAGGTGAGAAGAAATGACAAAAAAGCAATCATTGAGTTGATGAAGAATGCATTAAGCATCAAACTTCATGAGAAACGAAAACAAGCATGGCAACGATAGATAAACAATAAACTGAAGCAAATAAAAACCACTACATTAACGGAAAACGTAACGTTACAAGCGGGTTTAGAAACATAAGCAAAAATATCTGACGCAGAAAATTCAGGAGATGGAAGAAAACGGTAAGACAAATAACATACAAGATCTATACAAAGAGGCAAACTTGTTAAGAAAAGGCTACCATGAAAAGCTAGGGGTGAGTAGAAATGAACATGGAGATTTTCAGGCGGATCCGACATTTTCGATGTATGTAAAAGGTGTATACGACAAGCTTAATTACATACTAAATAACAAACACAGAATTTGAAATCACTGCCGCAGAACCATGATTACCAGAACTTAGCGAGACTGAAGTCGAAATTTCACTAAAACATGAAAAAAAAGAAAAAGAAAAAATTTAGAACATCCCCGCAGAACTAATTAAACCGGAAGCAATAGCACTAGTCAAGGATATACATAAATTGATAAATGTTATACGAAGAAAAGAGGAGATTACAAAGCTATGGAAAACCTCAGTAATAGTTCCGATTTATAACAAAGGCGATCAATCTTGCTGTAATAATTGCCGCGGAATCTCCTTACTTCCAACGTATAATAAAGTGCTGAGTATCATCCTGCTAACACGCTTAACTGTATACGTAGCTGAAATAATTTGTGACAACAAATGTGAATCTAGAGAAAACAGATCTACTTTGGATCAGAGTTTTGTCTTGAGACGAATATTAGAGAAGTGGGAGAATACATGTAGGTAGTAAGTAATATGTGAGTTTCGAGATTCACAGCAGATTGAAACAAAGTGATGCCTTATCTCCATTACTGTTTAACTTTGCGTTTGAATATGATATTCCAGAAATGAAATATGATAAAAATGGACTAATATTGAATGGTTTAAACCAACTCTTCATGCACTCGGATGATGTGGATTTAATAAGGGACTATATAGGTGTACTACAAGGTAACACCGATATCTTAGTAGAAGCGTGAAATGAGATAGATCTACAGGTGAAGGTAGAGAAAACAAAATACATAATAACAAGTCAAAACACTGAGGATGAAGGAAGTAGATACATAACAATTAAGAATTAGATCATAGAAAACGTATGTAACCAGCAAAAACGAGATCACGGAAGAAATAAATAGTCAGGTAACGCATGTTTCTATTCAGTCCAAAAACTACCAACTTCGTGATTAATATCAATGAAGCTGATATGGAAAATGGAACAGTTCTTTTCAGAACGGTTATCCACCCGGTAATATGTTACGATTGCGAAAGTTCGAGTACGATTCTGGCAGTAAAATAGGGTTTGGAAATAAGGGTTTGAGAAAGATGTACGGGCCGGAACAAGACGAGACAATCTGCGAATGGAAGAGACTGAACAATGAAGACGTCCACTGGCTGTATAATTGACCCGACAATATAAGAATAATGAAATAACGAAGGCTAAGATGTTGCTCGGATGTGGAAAATGGAATATTATATTTCATCTTGGTTGGTAAGCCGGAGGGGAAGAGGCCGTTGGAAAGACCAAGACGTCGCTGGGTTGACAATATTAGAAGAGATTTTCTAGAGGTAGATGCTCGAAAGGAAGACTCTCTTGGTGTGGCCCAGAATAAAATCCAATTGGAAAAGTTTGTTACTGCGACGATGAGCTTGGGAGTTTCATGAGCCATATAGTTAGTGTATCACCTTCATGGCAGCTGGAATGCACACTTTCACCTCACTCCCATGATAGCTTCATGCTAGTAACTTTGCAAATTTGCTACAGTACATGCTTTGAAGTATCCGAATACGTATTCACGCTGCAAGTATTCTAATATCATTAACTGCGAGAAAAAAGCAAACCTAGTATATGGTTTAAAATTCGGAATCAATAAACTTGCAAGACTTACGAGAATAGTAATACTAGCTCTAATTGGTTGTTCTTTTTCATTACAAAATTACAACAATGGCTTATTGATTTTGTGATATTATATTCCCTGTGACGATATTTTCGATCACTGGGAATATATTGAGAGATATTTTTTTCTCCTCCGATCCCGTTTGTGTAAGAAGAATCTCGAGGTAGTAATTTCATTCAGCAGGCATCTCCCAAAACGAATTTTTGTCGAGGATAGAAGCACCTCGCTTTGTTGGATAAAAAGAGAAAACAATTGTTGCAATATTTGGGACATTTTTATTCAACGATGTAACTGAATAGCATGGATACTTTTGCGATAACGTGAAACAGAATTAGTATCTTCCGTTAACGTTATGACAATAAATAAAGCAAAAAAAAGTGCATATTTTATTCAGTATAGTTACAAAAACACTGTAATTTTAAACTCAAGAGAAATTAATTATTTTTGAAAATTGTTTTAGAGTTTTAATAAATCTGTACCGCGATACTTAATTCCTCACTGTCTGTTAGATGAGGTAGGAAAAAAATGAAGAGATGCTAGCTTGAATACTAGGTACAATTTCAAAATTTGCCTAGGACTTACAAGCAGAGCATACTACAGAAGATCTCGTCTACCAAGAATTTTTCAGTAATTGATATTTGGGACCTTCAATTTACGAGGCGAAATGCAGTGATTTTGAACTCATGAAATTCAGAAGTGAACTAATTTTCCTTGCTCATAGTATGTTTTTCTATATAGTATTATGATTATTATGCATTCGTATTTAGGACTAATAGGTCAATATTTTCGATTCATATGAAGGAACATTGAACGCAGTGGTAAGGAAGAAATTTTAACAAATCAATCACAAAACATTTATTGGCTCATCTTGCCTAAACACCGTTAGGCCATGAACAAGTTTGCGATCGGAACACCAACCACCATCATTATTTAGGAAACCATAGATCTCAACATTTGAATAATATACAATGTGTGAAATTTCCAAGTACTGTCGATAAATTATTTTGGTCATGTTTTGTGCAAATGTAAACTAAATAAACAATGGGACTCATTCAAATAATTTGTCACATCATGACAAGAGTAGTAAATAAGGGTCAGTTAAGTAAATTTTACTACGACGTGGAAGAAGTATCTGCTAATGTGGTGGCAACTTTAAAGCATTATTTACTGTGGCGTAAAATAAAGAAGATTGAAATTGGTGCATTAGAAATTAAATATTTTAATTTATATATTTTAGATATCTTAACATGAAACTTCGCGATATGGAGAGCCATTACTGACTGACGCTTCAATTTTATGGTTAGGGTTCTACATTTTCGCTTCGCCATCATGCGAAACACTTAATTACGTTCTGATCACGGCGTAACAGACTCTCGCTGTGACAACACTTGCATTGAAGTGAGCATCTGATGCCTCATTTAGCTCTGCTAAGAAAGTTCAATTATAACTTCAATTTACAAAGCTTTACCTGGATGAAACTCTTACTTATAGATAGGTATTTGTACCATAGCTTTGAGGTTTCCAACCAGGATATTTCGAGTTATAAAGGTACAATTGCACGTCCAGAAAACAACAAAAATTCGAATTATCAAGGTTTTTATTTCAGAATGTTCCACTTTGTAATAGAGGTAAATTAACACGGGGTGAAATAGGCAATATGAAGGGGAATGAACAAAATTCGAGATATCAAGGAACTCGACATATCGAAGTTCGACTTATCGAGGTTCCACTTTATGTTTTGTTTTAAAATTAGTTTCAGAACAAAATGAAGATGAAATATCATTCTTTTAAATTCATGAGTTCAACAGGTATGAGCCCGTTAGAATCCCTGCAATGACGAATCTTCCGTCAAGGATTTAGTCTTTTAACAAAGTTATGTGCTAAAGTTTTGGCTAGAGATAGCGACCGTGTCCCAAATATACTATCGCCGTATTCGTTTAAGGGAAACACAGGCGAAACTTATCAGAATGGCCGACTGGAGCATGGACAAACTTTTCACTTTTGCCACTAGACCATGGAGACTCAAAATTTAAAGAGTAAAACTATCACCTGTGAAATGCGAGCGAGCCGTGAACGACGTATGGGGAATGTGCAGTTATTGCTCCACATATTATTGACCTACGGCATGAACTGAGGTAGGGTGGTCAACTCAACTCTCGACTGCCTTTACCTAGAAATACCAAGAACACTCTGGTACTCAGTTTGCTAGGAGGATGAGTGCACCTTAGAACGCTAGGCATGGGAACACTGTGAGATAAGTTTCCAGTGTCATGGCAGGGATTTGAACCCGGGCCGCCCAATTAGTAGTCAGACACGATACCGCCTGAGCCACGGTAACTGCTAGATTGAAAATGTAGAATAACTTACGAAATAGAAGCATTAATATTTTCCTAATTCACTCCAAAAGCTATGTTTCGAACTTTAATTTTGTGTCATTTATTACCACGAGCAATTATTAAATTGAACTAGGAAACGAGTCTTGAATATGATATGAACTTACAGAAAGACGGTCCATGCGTGGGTGTACAAGAGATTAAATGTCCGCTAATGAATTATCAAAATTACAATATAAGTCGACAAAATACATTCTAATGGACGATTACGTGCGTTGAAACAACTAGGGATTTGAATTTTATTTATAAACTTTAAGAAACAGGCCGGGATAGAAGAGAAGAGAGGATGTTGGAATGAAGATATCCAGGGTCTGGTTTTAAGGTATTATCCCGACAATCGCCTGATGACTCAGAGAAAACTCAAAAGAAACTTAAGTCAGGATAGGTGGCACTACAATCGTTCCCAGGTCCTTTCGATTGGACAGCCAAAGCTCTACCAATTGAGATACGGCCTCTAAACGCCATAGCGTCTTCCAGCATATTAGTACTAGTTGGTACTTACTGCCTACAACCCTCGTAAAAGTATTTAAATATTAGCAATAAAATGTTATAATTCCTGTTACCTCTTCTTTGGGAGAATGACTGAAGCCGAATTAAATAGTTCACTTGGGTTCAGAAAAGATGAAAGGAACCGTAAAACAATGAGAATCTCCTGATATTTTAGATTTAGCGTTATTTGAAAGAATTTGGGACGTACCCTATATGGAAAATGCTGTGTCAAATTTATTTTTCGAGCGTGATACTGCATCAATTATGGTCGTTTGCTATTGCTATTTATCAGATGGACACAATGTGAACTTTACAATGAGAGTATTTACAGGTTTAAGCGCACTGCAAACTAGATATGTATCTAGAAATTGGTTTCAGGGAGCTTCGGCCCTTTGGAGGGTCGTCGGAAGTCTGCCTGAGTGTGAAATGTACGTAAAATGCATATAATTTTGTCTAAAATGATACTACTTTTTCTAAAATAATCTGAATTTCGTGGCTGGATTCGGACCACCCCTAAATGTGTCCCTGCTAAGAACCTCTATGTTCAATGTATCTACAGCTGGGATCAAATAGGTTGAGGCAACACATAGCTACAGACGTAACAATTCGTATTGCGCATATGTAGTCACAAATGCTCTTAGCTAATTTCTAATTTGTACATAGAAATGTCAAAATAACTACGACTGTAATGGCTGTAGGCTCTGAAAGGGATGAGACAACAACCACGGACATGTTTAATAAAGCACGACTACAGAAATTTGGAGGGGTTGAAACAAAGCATATAAACGAAACGTGTTCAATTGGCAAGATGAACTGCGATTTCACATCCACAACGCTTATTTTGTCCCAGCTGTCTCAGTGCTCTATCTCCTAGCTCCTGTCAAGCATAAAATGTCAAAGAGAGTTTTCTTTAAATTAAAAATAATATCTTCTATTCGTATCTAAAACCAACAACATGAAAATGTTATGACAAAGCGGGTTTGATCACCATTTACTATGAGGCACTTGAGGTACTTTTGATTGGGCTCTGGGCCGTCGTTGACGAGGTTGCGAGTTTGAATCTCGCTTGGGACATGCACGCTTGTGGGTTCTAACTAAATTGTAGTCATATCACCGAGACGAGAAGTCTATAAAAATAAGTAAAACAGCTCATTAAAATATGGTTTATCTTAGTTACACCTGAAAACATTTAGTGGGTTGGATATGTTCTAAAATGCAGTTCTAAGTTCAATTAGGCTAACGTTAGAATTGTAACCCTGATTTAGTTTTTGATTCCTTGCTTATTTATCACTTTGCTTTGAAGTTGTGCTTGCCGAAGGATGTCTCTCTTTAGCCATATGTTTAACATCAATTTAAGATTAGAAAGGATACCACTAAATAAATAAGCAAAATATTCCGGCTTTTGGACATACATTGAGATGAATGAAAATCGTTTCTACATTTCAATTATCTTCAAAAAATGTATTTATTAATATTTGCGCTGACTTTATTGTTGAGTACTATCCTGACATTTATTCTCATGAGGTGTCACGGGGAAATCAGAGAAGAAATTAGAATTGACGCCTGACTTGAACCTGCGCTGGATTTCTAGTGCTTCTTAGTAGGCAGTGATGACTGTCAAAAGACAACGGGGACTAGGGGACCGCCTATGACTACCGTTGTACCCATTGTTTAGTTACGTCAACTTTACATAAAATATCTGCGTTACCTTATTATTTCATTTCCTATTCAGCAGAATATTTTACTGACTTCCCTAGATAACATAACGTTTCATTCGTGTAACGAAAATGTGGTATACTAGTCAGTACTTGGTCATTTCAAAAAGAAAGTTCGAAAAGCTAAAGTTGTTCCTTCCTAATTTAAGCAGTAGCTACTGATAGATTTCCAATACGAATGACGGATTTCTTGTCATAAACAATTAAAATACTTTATACCTTCTTCTTTGTAACTCTGAAGAACTGGAACCCAATGCTCTATCAGCCAAATGTAACCAGAAAATATCATAAATTTATGAATTCTTGTAATTTATACTTGTTGCGCATCTCCAGACACTTGTTAATCTCGTTTCAGACAAAATGAAATGACATTACGACAGAAATGCGAAAATCTACGGAATACATCTACGTTATGACTCTTTTAACTTTTTATGTGTATTATAAATATTAATTTAATATTTCTTGTAATAACTAATATATTGTTTTTTACTTACCCATAGTTCCATAATCCCTATAACAAAAGATAGTCATCATGTTGGGTAATATCCAAAACGACACGAACAATTGAAATCGCAAATTTCACCACTTCTTTACAATAACACTAATTTTCTTCTCCCACTAACAATGAACAAAAATATCAATAGAATAATATAATATTCAAATTTGCAATGAGTAACTTTCTTTTTTAAATTTTGCACAGATTGTATTTTGTCACCATATGTACGTATATGTATACAACGTTGACACAAAATCTAAACACCAATAAACGCGACGGAGTTACGTTTCACTTACATTTAGTTGTAACATAGAAGAAAACATAAAGAATTTATGTCAATACTTTCTGTCACATCCCAATAACACATATCACTTTAAATTTTCATTTTTTTAATTTTTAAATCACAATATGCTGTTAATTTTATTTAGTCTTTTCTTTAAAAATATCCACGAGTGTTAATTACATATGAAGTGTTCTAAGGTTAATCACCACGTGTAACACAGACACGCACAAGTAAATGTCAGAAACTCCTGTTGCGCGCAACAAGAACTATCAGGTTGTAGAAAGGTTTGTTTGACAAGTGCGAAAAAGCAACCTTTCTTCCCTTTGCCTCTGCACAAACTCACCAAAGGCCGGACGATGCTCGCTGCACAAACCCACTCTCATTCAGCACTCAGCAACGACTGATAAGCTCGCCGCGGGGACACAAGTACCTCCGAAAGATCGATCGCCCCGGAATAAGCATTGTAAAAATTGCGCGCTCATCTCACTTGGTCTCTCAATTATTTATATACATCTCTCTATATATCTTTCTCTCTTGCTATTTATATACTGTATTGTTCATTTATTTAAACAATTTCTTTTCATTATTGGACCTGTGATTTCGCTAACAGAATGCCATTTTGGATAAAATGCAACCGGTAAAGAGAAAACAGAAATACGTTACAAATTGACAGTCTGTTGAGGTTTCAATTTGATGCTAAGTTTGCTTTTCTGCGTTGGGAGCGGAGTGGCTATGGTCTCTATCTTTTAGTTCAATTTCTAAGTAACTGTTGTCCAAGCTTGTCGCATGTCTGAGGGATGTCATGAATTGGAGAGCATTCTTCCGGGGATAAGGATCGGGAAGCTATCGAACAAGGTCGTAGTTTAGATACCACCTTGCTGGTCTGGTGGAGAAATTCTTGTCAACGCTTAAAAAAGTTTGACATAATGAGGTACGTTGACAAAGTGTAACCAAAGATAGAAATATACTAAATTAACCCCAATTAACGAATATCTGATAGTATAACCATACAATTCAATGCAAATAAAATGTATTCCTTGGCACACAAATTGTCAAAAGTTAATCAAATATTTGTGTTTTCTTGCGAAGTGCTAAACGAATACGATTGCATGATTTTGAAACTTTTATTAAACCTACTTCAAAGGTAACACAAAAAGAAGTTTCAGGGGAAGGAAAATAAGTTTCAGCTTGTATCCTCGTCCATGACATAAATTCTAGTAGGATTTGAAGTTTGGAGGATTTAAACCTGAAAGTATTGGGTATATTTCTCACTGTTGATATCGATATAACGCCTGCCCAGAGAGAGAACATGTCAGCGTTTAATAAGAAGTAATATAATTTTATAGGATGCTATCTTTAAATTCAGAAAACATTAGCCTGCACGGGGATTGAACTTAGACCTCGCACGCAGTAGATCACCGCTGTAGCACTTACACCACTAAACCAGCTGGAGACTTGCGATTTTCAAAGGAAACTTAGACAGCCCGACATTGTATTACGTTATTTAGTTGGTGTGACGTAAGGGATATTCGCTCCTGCAGACGCTTAATCTTTAACCTTAAAGCTTAAGAACCTTAAAGTTGAGGGTGAGTGTGCTTCAGGACTTAGGAGAGTCTGGCTAAATAACTGGTCCATAAAAACGTAAAGTGAAAACGAAGCAGTATTCAGAGCATAATTTAAATTCAACTCAATCGGTATTTTCTTAACAATTTCGCTTTTAAGCTGAAATGCATTTTTGGTGTAATCTCGTCACAAACCACTGTTTGCTAACAACCAAACATACTGATAGGGCGGACAAAAATTACATTTAAATTTTTAACATAAACGTAAACTTAAACAGGCAGTTATTTTTAAAGGATACATTTCTGAATATTTTGAAACACTGTCCGGAGTGCTACAAGGTTCAAACCTCGGCCTTTTATTGTTTCTTTTAGTTATTAATGATATATCTGAGTGCATCAAGAACTCACATATTCTGTTATTCGCGGATGTCCTGAAATTATACGCTAGAATTGAAACAATTGAGGACAGTGTCAAGCTACAAAAAGACTTGGATAAAATACCAAAGAATGGTGCGACAGGAATAAATTTGTATTTAATACAAAACTGTTCTAAAACGGTCGCGGCAACAAGGAAAGAAAAGTATGTTGAATGTAACTACTCGAGTGATGGAGTAAATCTATCGAAATATAGAACGGTTAAAGATATTGGAGTTGTCTTTGATCCAAAATTAAACTTCGGGCATCACATCCAATCATTAACAATGCGTGCAGGAATCGTGAGTATATTTACCATTTTAGCAAGGAACTCCGTCTCGACTCCACACTTCTAAAATTGTATTACTCTTACGTGAGATCTCAGCTAGAATAATCCTGTATTATATGGACTCCGAACACTCAGAAACATGGTAAAGTAATAGAGAAAGTCCAGTTCAAATTTTTGAAATCATTAATGTATAGAAAGAAACACATTATATCCGGCATACATGTCATACAGGGATTCAGTGAACAATTTTAATATACAAACATTGTAACAAAGAAAGCATCTAAATGATTTAATTTCCCTTTCAAATTAAAAAACAATCAAATTGATTGTACTGATTTAATTCCTAATCACTGTTTATCCAAGTCCCGAACACTAAAACAAAATTGGGTAATAATGGAACATTCTATTGCAAAAAGCAAAGGACTGAAATCCTATATAAATCCCCAATTTGGAGAATGAGTACTTTCTACAACAAAATTGAACCAAAAGTTTAATGTAGATATATTTGGAATGACGACAAAGAAATTAAAAGAATTGCAGGTGAAGTAATATTATTGTTTCTTGTATCTGTAATGTATACACAAGCACTGCAATTAGGCATATTGCCTGTTGTGTTATGTTTTTGAATAAATGAATAAATAAATAAAAGTTATGCAGGTGCAAGCTGAAAAGCAAAACAAAAAATGAAGAGGAAGACACTGTTGACCTGGTTGCTGGCAAATGTAAAAGCTACATCTTAGAAGAAAAGGAGAAAATTAATTGAAAAGTTAAAGGACTTATGTAATTTTCCTTACTTACAATAAGTTGGATAGAAAAAAGGTTTGGACTTAAAGCACAACAAACTGAAACCTTTTTCCTTCCTTGATGAAAGTACCTCAATTTGATACATGTAGTCCTCCTGCACTTCTGAATCTGAATCCGAAATACCTTTGTCTGTATCAGTTGAGAAATTTTGCAATAACATTTCAAAGCGTATTGTTTTTGTAATATATATTTACCGAACAGTGGGCATTGTTAAATATGGGAAATGGTCAAATAAAGACAACAAAATGCATAGAAGAAGAAACTAAGATACTTCCAAATCTATCCAATTATCAGAAGTACAAATACTTTGAATACATTGGTTCATTTAAAGAAAATTCAAAACTTGCTCTCATGCTAACGCAAGAGCGGAAAGACTAATGCGTGTTGGCCGCGGTATAAAGTAGGAACTGTATAATGACCCAAAGTTCGTTGCAAAGAACTTAATTAGAGGGTCAGTTTTGGTATTATGGATACGATCAAGGAACAAAATAAATATCAAGCTAGTAGAAACATTCAAGTTCACAAAACTTGTAGGACACTGCCAGCAGGAACACACACAAGGTAACACCAAGAACGAACAACTCTGCACAGACTTACACCACTTGGCAGACTGGCATAAGAAACTCGAAACTAACAACGGCTATACGCATGATATATATTTGAATATCCCGTATAAAATACATGGAATATGTAGCAAATAAGTCGTGGGTGTTCCAATTGACATTTGTGTAGTATTCTCGCACAAACTTTCTATTTTACTCTTTGTCTCCTCGCATTAACTGAAGGACATATAACATAGTATTTTATAAATATGGGAGAGACAAAAGTAACATCATTTGTCAGTGAGAAAAAACAAAACTTTTTTCTGAATATAGGTTTAAGCTAGCTGTAAAACATACCCTGAAAACTACAATAATGTTAGCCCGCAAGACAGCCTGACCGTTTTCAGGTTTTCCTAATCTTTTGCACACTAGGTCCACCTGTTATTATTGCTTTCAGGAAAGCAATGGCGAATACACCTACCGCAAGATCGTTGTGATACGTTACGTGAACCTTTTCCTATTTAACAATTTTGGATAAACATCAAGCTTAACACCCCTCGTATATAGCACCCTATATCCATTACCAATATGAATGTATTTGTTTTTAATTTCTTAATGTGTTGAAGAAAGTGGTGTTTCCACAAGATTCAATCCCTTGGTCCATACTATTGGCACATTTCCTTATGTCTCACATGAACTAATTTGTAATTAATCTGACGTAAGAAACATATTTCCCGAAAATTCTATCCCAGAATGATATATTACACGAACCTCTTATCGTTAAATAAAATGAGCCAGGATTCAATATGGCGGACTTCAAGATAAAGGCCAAGATAGCATCATCTACGTCGATAGAGAACAATTTGGTTTTCATCTTCTTCATTATTTCAAAATGAAAATGATAATTTGAGATTATTGAATCAATTACCCCATACTAAAGTCGCGTTCCTTTATCCCCCAAAATAATGTATTTAGGGCAAAACTGCCTTAACAAACATATTTTCCGTTAACTTAGCCCAGAATAACATATTACACGACCCCATTCTTATTTAACAAAATCAACCGAGATTAAATATGGCGGACTTGAGGATAGCGGCCTTGATGAACATACCATGTACCAAATAGCATCTACCACCCAGAACTGAATACTGTGTAGTTGTTTTCTGTTTCTTTTAGCAAAATTACAACATAACGGTATTTCCACACTTTTTATCACTGTTAACAGACAAAATCTGATTTTATGCGCACATACTTTGATATTCATGACGGAAGAAACATATAATTTTATCTGTCCCATCACCACGTTTGCTTGTCAGATGTAGGAGAGTAGAGTAGAGAAGACGTGAGGAAAGGAAAGGAGAGGAGAGGAGAGGAGAGGACGTTTGAAGGAAATCACCTAAGCCTAATTTTAAGGTACCATCTCCATCTTACGTCAGTATTTGCCTCTTGCAACTGAATGAAAAGGTAGAGAAACCTAAGGCGAAAGGAGTCACCACTGAGATGGTTGGTTACTGGGATCGCCAACAAAACCTTGCCAAGCAAACGCTCCACTAAAAAGCTAGGGCCGAGCGATTAAACATCTATGGGTTGTAAACATAAAATACAAAAAAAACAGAAAATGAATTGAAACAATTGAATCGGTCATAGTTGAAAAGGTATATGTGCTACGCATTTGAAAAAGCACATATCCTGTTTTAACAATGTCCGATTCAACTATAGAAGGATCTGTTTTCGTTAAATATAGGCTGATAACAACCTCACGTGCCCTTTAATATGTTGGTCAGACGTTCTAGCGTGTTGAGTAATATTTCTGGTTCGTTAAGATTAGTAATCTGTTGGAATCAGCTCCTCACAACACAACTCTTATTACCTTTGATTTTCACGTCTTTTCTAGGAAAGAACAAACATTGAAAAACGAAAAACATCCGAGTAATTTACAAATTTTAGTGAACATTCTTACAACATGCTAATACTTTGTTTAAATAAGGATTCGTAACTCTTGAAAGCTTGCGTGTCAGTTGATTAAAAACGTAGTTTTCCGTTCTGTAAAGTAAGGAAGGTAGATTGTTCACCTGAACTGTTCTGCTACCAAATTAACTCCGCAGTAAGTTGGGTTGCAGAAGAATCAGGCGCAATTTCTAAATGTCGTTAGCTGAAATGTTTCTACTAAATATTCCGTAAGAAGCCATTACGTATTATACTTATGTTTGTTTCTCCACTCTCTCTCTCTCTCCTTATGTGTTTTGCTTCTTCATTTATGGTACGAACAACAACATTGAACTAAAACTGAACGACCTGTCCGTGTAACCCTTTCACGCTTAATTTACCCGACATTGTTAATCGTTACGAACTTTTCTTGCAACAACAACCGTTGTTCTTTTCCGTAAGATGAGAGTTCTTCTTCTAATCATATCCTATAAACACATATTTTTT
>JAGDQP010015839.1:21251-41787 GCA_022664845.1 Lepisma saccharinum | reverse complement strand
AAGCAATTGTAGCTTTATAATAGCTTTGTGGTATTTTCTGTAAATGTGTTATTTCTATCTTGTATTTCGTGTGTATGTATTGTCAACCGATCATGTACATATATGTGTGTGAAGATATGTATGTATGTGTATGTATGTACTATATATGTTGCTGAACTGGCATGTTCTATACCAGTTTGCAATTTGCATGTACTTGGTCAAATGAACGCAAATAAATAAATCAATCAATCATCACCCAGAGTTCAAGTTTCCAGGATTCTGAGTCTCCAGGATTGAGTTCTTATATTAATATGTTGTTTCTTCAACATATTAATAAAAAAAAGCTTAATCCTTGAGTCAGTTAATTCGGAACTTGCTCTCTGAATTGTGGACTAGTAATCTCGGGTTCACTTCAGCAGACGGTCCTCAAAAGTGGAAAATTTATAGATAGAATAGAGTATTCATGTGGATGTTCCGGTTTTCATTTCGGAAACTAGTTTTTGAGTGGCGGGTTCAGACTAACCAACGTGACAGGTTTTTTTCGCAACCCAAGTTCCGTAGTATACCTTCCCTATAATAACTCAATGTATGCCAACTACATGCAAATTTGCGCAAAAATGGAAAAAAATTAGTAGTATATTTGAGGACCGTCTGCTAGAATAGTGCCGTAACCTGAAATTCGACGAAAGTGTTCATCTCAAAAACTACTAACCGATCAAAATTCCCTCCTTTCCACAAAAAACACACCAGTAACCCAGTAACAGAAAACAATATTTAGAGCTATATCAGTACAAAACTTACTATTTTAAAATTTATGGAAGTACTTCGCCCCCCATGCCCCCGTATGAAAAGAAATTATGCAAAACGTTAAAACAGACAATTACAGACTTCAATTCCTATTTGTGAAACTATGTATACGAAGGGTAACATTCCTCACATCATAAGTTTATTTTAACAATACTAAAGCAAACTAATCTAACTTTATCTAACCTGAAATTAATAATTTGTAAGGTGGACCACCCAAGAAACCCTTCAAATATACTCTTCCTAAGCTAAGACTTAATAACATCGTACATAATTTGATGTTGATGTTTCTAAAGCTAACAAACCCAACTTTACCTAACCTGAAGCTGTGTATGTATGGCAAAAGCAGTATCAGACCAGCCACTTGTGAGGAAAAAAAGTTAGAAAGCCATGGGTAGAACTAACATCTCCAGAAACACATCAGGACCTGATTCTAATTCTCAGTACCTTCTTAAATATATAAAAATCGTTACACTCACCAAGCAAATTTACTAATTCCGTACACCAAAACGAGAAACGTCAAACGGACTGCAACAGAATTAAAACAAACAAACACATTTCTATCACATAACATTGACAACCAATTAGCAGACACAATACGGATTGAACTACATGTCATCTGACTCCAGGAACCATTCACATTAAACTTTTGATAGATAAGAAACAGCTGCTAAGAAAATCATGTATGCACGTTGGAATAAGGCCAAACTGTATTTGGAAACGCGTAAGTGATATTGAAGATACAAACATAAATTTAGGATAATAATAAATAAATTATTTTAAATAAACTAGCAATCTGTGAATAGTTCAAACGTAGGTTCTATATGAACCACATCACTAACAAAAGACCGTTACTCCTGTATAAATCGAATATAATCTTGATATATCGAGAGAACGAAAAAGAGATAAAGTTAGTGTGAATAATAAAACGTAGAGAAAAATAAGGGAGTAGATGTGTGACCTCCCTCATGATTTAGGGTAAAGCTTAGGTTAAATTTGGTATTCTTGCATTCTAAACTAATAAATCGGTTCCAGATTACGTAAGGGTAGCCTAGGCTAGTTTAGGTTTTGGTTCGGTTGTTAATGTCCTACACAGAGCGGGTCAGTCATCTACACCAATGAAGAAAAATATATTGTAATAGATGTAGTAGTAGGCTAGAGTACTTGCTGAAAGGTTGGTTCGAGTTTTAAAAATATATGTGTTCTTATAGGTGGACCAGTTATCTGCACCCTCCACTTTATCTTTTATGAAAACACAGACTGTTCGGAGAATTACATTACAAAAATATTTTAGTCAAGATAATTTTTTAGAAGTTACTCAACTTTCCGTGATCTGAACTCTGAAGCACATGGCAAGGCAGTTAAAAAAAAACAAAAAAAAACATGATCGCCTAGATGGCAGCACAATGAGCTCAAGTGGCGCGAAAAACAATTGAGACACAAACTACGTAATATGCACCTTTTCAGTCCGGAGTAATCATGAAAACAGAATTATTGTTACACAATTCCACGCCCTCTTCTGTGACTCAGAATCAATACCTGCCAACTAGATACATTTTAAGAGAAGCAGTACTGAATATAGCCAGTTCCTATCCGAATAAAGAGGAGAGAATATATATACCAGGTGTATGCATAAGTTTTTGCCGTTTTTTTGGTGAAGAAAACACGTAATTTTCAAGGGAAATTAATTTTGTTTTATTCAAAATATTGGCCATCGGCTTCTACACATTTCGCCCATCTTTCAGGTAATTGATGCATACCATGCCAGAAAAACTGCTTGTCTTTTGCGGCAAACCATTCGTCGAGCCATTTTCCAACGTCTTCGGAATTGCTGAAGTGCTGCTCTGCGAGCGCGTTCCCCATTGATGCGAAGAGGTGATAGTCAGATGGCGCCAGGTCTGGGGAGTACGGCGGGTGCGGAAGGATGTCCCATCCAAGCGATTTCAAGGTGTCTTTCACTGGTTCTGCTGTGTCGTGTAGCACAATCTCTTTGCCATGTCTTCGGGCCCATTCCGGTCGTCTTTCGATCAATGCGTGATTATATTAATCATTTGTTGGCGATAGCGTTGTGCATTAACGGTTTCGCCAGGCTTCAAGAGTTCATAATACACAATACCGCTCTGGTCCCACCAGACACAAAGCATGGTCTTCTTGACGAAGCGATTTGGCCTTGGTGTTGAATGACCGGCTTCGCCAGGTGAAAGCCACGATTTTTTCCGCTTCGGGTTTTCAAAATAAATCCATTTTTCGTCACCTGTCACAATTCGATACAAAAAGGATTTCTTTCGTGGCGTTGAAGCAGCATTTCACAGAGTGACTTTGCGATTTTCCATTTGACGTTCATTCAAAACGTGTGGGACCCACTTACCTAGTTTATTGATCTTCCCCATTGCTCGTAAACGTCTGCTGATCGTTTCTTGTGACACATTTAATGCTTTTGCCAATTGCTGTTGAGTTTGAGTTGGGTCATCCTCCAATAACACCTGCAATTGCTCATTGTCGCACTTTTGTGGTCTACCAGAGTGCGCACTGTCTTTCACATTGAAATAACCACTTTTAAATTGTCGAAACCATGTCTCACATGTTCTAATCAATGGAGCGTGTTCACCATATGTTTCTACCAGCACACGATGACTTTCAACAGCCGTTTTCTTTTGATTAAATAAGAAAAACAATGCGTGCCGCAAATGTTCTTTTTCAGGCACAAACTTCGACATGATCACTGAACGATAAAACGAAGACGCTAGTGTTTGGCGGACTCAACTTGTGTGTGTTTGTAGTTTCATGTCAGACGAACAAAATGACGTATGTTTCAAATGAATACGCTGCGTACTTTTCGCTGCCGCTATCACTTAGTTAAACCGGAAACTGCTTATGCATACACCTGGTATATTTAATTTTTTTTTTTTAAGTGAAGTCTTTGCAATAGTTTAAAGGTTAAGCAGGAATGACAGATCTGCGCCCAAGGAATCACTGACTCTCACAAAATAACAAAACACGTGGCCTACCATCAGGCTATTTTAAAGCACTCACCGCCGTTCACAATACGATTAACTACAACAGAAAACTTCGGTATAGTCTCACTCAATTGTAGCCCCAATTGGCATCAATGAAAGTGGCGATTAAGTGATTTTGATAAATAGTACTCAGAACATAATGTTTGTGGCTCCAACCAAGGTTATGGTGCGAAAATATTTTTCCTGTAGAATGCGATATGCTGTGATCGAAAAAGACGATCATTAACTGTGAATTGCTATTTTCCTCTCAAAACTGACCAATGACTACTTAATTACTGTATAGTACAAACGATTGGAAACAACCTTATAAGTCGTAAACGCGTGAAGGGAGTGAGACAAAATATTGAATAAAAGTAACGTGGATGCTGCGTTATCAGATGCGGTAGATGATAATCATACCAGCCACCTTGGAATTCGTTGCAGAACTAATAGAAAGTGGGTGACATGTCGCCGGTTTTAGGCTATTTTGATTCAAGAAATCCAAATCTGAAGTCAGTTTTTATTTATCTTTATTCCTTCAGAAGATAGGGCTTTACATTCTACATGCGTGCAAAGTGGTGTATATTTAGGCGGACACCGTTGGAAAGGGTGTAGATCGTTAATTTTTGACAATGCACTACTTTGCAGATAACTCAAAAGATAGAATTCTAGGAGCGTGAAATCAAGTGAAGGAATGGGGCACTCGGCTGGCCCTTGTTGACTGATTCAGCATTCCGGAATTCTATATCCATCTGCGTTTGCACCTTATTTGTGATTGTGTTATCTGCAAGGTACAAAAGAATATTAACTTGAAAACTTCAGAGCTTCATCGATTTTCGTTCAAAAGTTCAAAAAAGATAATGAGATTTCTTCATGTAAAATGAAAAAATGTGAGAATTGAAGATAGATGAAGCAGAACGTATCATTACTGGACAGTAGTAAGAGGAGTACGAATCGCCCGAAAATATAAGGTTGCTTTTCATCCGTGCAATCGTTTTTGGATTCCTTGCATGTGCGTTAACGCTGCGAACGTTGAATACGCTACTTTATATCTTTTAACAGCTTTTTATGTATGCGTAATAAAGCGACAAGTAGAGCAGTTTAATATGATTTTAATTAAACGAAAAATTTACAACAGACCTCCAGCTCCCTACCTTATATCTCACTAGAAACAATGAATGAATGGTTTGAATTTATTTTATAATGGAATAATTTTATTTACTTTAATTAATTTTAATTTATTTCGAAGGATCTTTATGTTTTACGGGGGGAATCAACGCCTCCCTCCTTTATCCAGTGGAAGTGCCAATGCTTCAAAGAACTAAGACCGCTTGCATATATTTTTTTCGTTCCTTACTTCATTTAACACTGTTGTTGTATATTCAATTAACTTCTTACGAACTCGGATTTTTTTCGAAATAGCCTCTTTTGTGTGCTTCAAATGTATGGCAAGTTTCATGATTCAAATTGTTTTCTCCAAGAAACTTTCCTTGTCTGACAAGGAACCGCTTGAGTGCGTGGTTGCATTCGGACAGTGGTATATACAGCATTCGGAACCCCACATAGTGTCTACGACGCCACCACAATAGTAGCTGCTAATGGCAAGACGGGATGGCACTGTAGGTACCCCAAGTTCAATACAGTTTGAGGTTCCGGAACGTAATTGAACTGCTTACTCGGCGAGTAAAACACAACAGTGCAGAATTTCTAATGGTGTTGATATAAAGCAGAGCAATGGCAGCGTTACAGAAAGCTAAAATAGCATTATATCTACAAGAACAGTTGCAGAAGTTAACATTTCGTCCAATCGTTGGTGCAAATAACTTGTTGTTACTTGATTCCTGGTCTGCGTAAAAAATCATTCTCCTTTAGCATAGAATATCTCTCGTGACAAGTGTGTGATATTACAATTCATACCACCTGGAACCACTGCACAAATTCAGCCTCTGGATGTTTGTTTTTCCTGTGCATATAAAACATATTATCGCACCTTCTGCAGCTACGCCTTTAAGGATAGCCAGTTCCACGATAAAATCCATGACAGACTGTTTCTCATTCTGTTTCATGCCATCACATTCCATAAGTTCTCGTCACCACGTTATTCCTATATGCATTCTTTAAGAGTGGTTACATAGCTGACCGTCCTGCACAGTTTATTACTCCCATGGATCACGAAAGTACGCACCATCAGGGTCTTAAATCTTGTACTTTTGTTATCGCTGTGGTGCATCATACTTCATTCGTTGTTTATGGTGCAATATAATGGTTTGTTTTGAACATTACTTGAATGTCGGCTATATCCATTTTGTGAAGTGTAATTCATACATCCAATAAAATGTTGATCTCTACACCTCCTGGGCACTCATGTTCTGCCACCCTCCTGCTGTACACGGTGAGTCATTAGCAGCTAATATTTTTCCTGTATGCATTGTTCACATTACACTTTCAAATGAGCCTACCTATAGAGTGAACTTGCGACCTCGTACTCAAGGGGTTCCTTGTGAGATAATCAGTTAAAAGCAAACCGCTGAAAATTGTTCATGAATGTTTCCTGTTCTTAGCGAAACAGAATGCTTACAGGACTCAGGTATTCGATCTATTCGTACCTTTTTAACATCAACTCTCGCTTTGACAACAAAGAACGACCTACTCTCTATGTTTTAGTGCTCCCTAACGATCTGCTGTTTTATTCTTGCTTTTTGTTAACTGTTTTCTTCTTTTTTTCCAGCAATATAAGAATATGAGGGGGAGTTTTAGTTAAGAACGACATATTTATTACCCTATGTTTATGACCATAGCATCTCTGGCTTTTACATAGTACTGCCGAAATAAAGAATTGGCTAATATTCCTAATAACATAACCATGTCACTCACAGACTATTTTAAAAAACAGGTTTTCTAAGAATTCAGAGAACATAATAGAAATGCCTCACCTTTTCCAGAAACGTGCTATCTGGGCCAACCAGACAGTAGCAGAAGTGTACAAATTAAACAAAATGGCCACCGTGTTTTGACACTGGTTTTGTATTCTGGAGGTTGTTGACGTCAGATGAGGTACAGCACCCTCTAACAAAAGGCCATTTTAGATGTTGACATGTTATCCTAACTTATGTGTGATTATAATTTGATGAAAAAATGCGGAGCAGTATAGCTACGAATTATTTTGATACGAAATGGATTATTTTATTTTCCATGCCTTTCAGTAGAGATGTTAACCTAGCATAACTTAATATATTAGCATATTTTACTTACATTTTTGGACTTTTATGTAGTTGTTTTTTTGTAAGGAGACAATTATTTATTCACCATTTTTCGGAGAGTGATATGTCACCGGATTGATACTTTATTCCTTACTAGAGGCGAATCTTCGCCACACACATGATGTCGCTGCCGTTTCCGTGGCCTGACCGCTGTTACCGCCAACGCAGATGTAACGCAGGTGTTGATGCTGACACAGACTAAGGTTTTGCTGCCGTCGTTTCCGTGGCCGGACCGCTGTAACTGCTGCCGTTTCTGTGGCCGGACTGCAGTTGTCTCATATTCGTGGACGCAGACAGTCACCACACACTTGTTGCCTTCGCTAGCTCAGTTGCTACTTACCTCATCCATCTAGCTTCTTAACGAGTGCCATGCGCCCGCCGTTTGGGAGCGAAGCTCTTGCAACTTCTTGTGTGGGACTACTGTTTGATGATGGTTACATATTTCGTTTTCGCGGTTTAAGGTCTGCGTGTGCGCAGACTTGTTTCTTTGAAATGAATCGACGCGTAGTTTTTCCTTGTTTCGCACCTGGTGCTCGAGAGGAATGGACAAGTTGTTTTGCACCTGTTGTGCTCGGAAGAGGGAACAAGATGTTTCGCATCCTTGGTGCTCAAAAGAGGACGCAGGTGTTTACAAGATTTTTTTATCTCTGTCGCTCGATTCACTGCGGCTTAAGTTGAATGACATTTTTATTACCTTAACAGAGTTGATGCGGAGCAAGACAGAACTTATTTTTTGATACTCAGGAACGTGTTACAACAGGCTACGGCATTTTCAAGAATTTAATTGCGGAGATTTTTACAGGAATTTTATTTCTTTAAAATGGACAACTTGGGCAGCGCGGTTTTTTTAAAATTCTGTTGGTAGAAGTTACTTCTGTTAGAAGTTCTGGGGAATTTGTAGAATTAACTCAAAACAATAAACCATCATCACGTTTGGTAGTAAATCTGAAGGCAACACAGCCGCAAATTCGAGTGTCATTACAGTCTGGGGATACCACGATGGATTGTCTGTTAGGTTATATTTCATTCTTGGTTTCTAGCTTGTCTTTCTCTATAATAATTCGAAAAGTCCATATTACCTTTTTGACAAAGTCCGGTGGAGAGTGATCGCAGTGAACTCTTAGTGTCTTTTTACTACATCACTCGTCACTTCGAAGTTATTCTCGTTGATTCTTTTTGTAATTATGTGCGGTCCATCGATTTTTTGAGCAAGAACTTCCACCTCTTTTCTAGCAGCACATGAGATATTATAAGCTTTTACTAAGACCGGGTCACTTATTTTAAAATCGTGCTTTCGCCTTCTCTTATTATAATTTCTTCTTTGAACCTCTTTATATCCTAGTTGATTCTTCCTAGCGACTTCCATCATATCTTGGAAAGCTTTCAGCATACTTCTTACATATTTCGGATACTTTTCTTCCTTCCCCTGCGTTCAATCCCGTATGCACATCGGAGATGGTAGCTCCCTAGCATGGTGCAAAAAAATTGCCCTGTATCCGCTGACAGTTCTCGCTCGCCAGATAATTCAATGCCCATTGTAATTGTTAGAGATGTTTTAACCAACGAGAATGCGTCTAAAAAAACGGTAGCTTTCTTTCTCCTCTTTACTTCCGTCTCTGATTGGTTACCGCATAGACTTAATTTCGTAGTATGTATCTCCTGTGCTCTTAAAATTTTAATAGTTGAAGTCAAAAGATTATTTTAAAAGATAATATGGTTATCACTTACTACATATTTAAAAATCCAATTGAGCACAATAAATCTATCAGGCAATTGCTGACGGCCATTGCAGATGTCTTTGTCAATGGGTAAAGCATTACAAGTCTCGTAAAAGAATCAAGGTATACAAGAATGTACCTCATCCTAGAGCTGTCGCTAGGGACAAGGGTCTGTAGTATATCGACATAAAAGGGTACAATTTGGTTCAGTAACCATAGTCGTATTCATGAAAAAGTTGGCTTAGCTGTTACATACTTATACCTTGCACTGAGAGTACACGTCTTTACAAATCTGATAACCTCCCCTTTAATTCCGATGCAAGTATATATTTTTCTAATCGCTTCTAAAGTCGCAGCTTTGCCTGGGTGTGCGCTGTATACACTAGTATGATAACCGACTAAAACATCGTGCGTCAGAATTTCAGGGACCCAGATCAATTAGTTTTCAATTTTCCTCTTTACATCCTTTATTCTGCGGCAAAGGACAAGATCGTCGTTTAGAAAGGATCCTGGAATATACTTAGAAAATCTCATTTTTTCTTTCTTGTTTAGGAAAACGTTTTTGCCCGCCACTAGCCTTTATAACTTTCTTAAAAAGCTATCCTTTTTCTGTTCCCTGATGAAGATCTCCGGGACTGACAGTTTGGCCAAGAAATCCGATATAATTTCCTCCTTCTCCACACTCATAGGTAAAAATTCGAAGAGCTCTCTCCTCTCATCATCAGTGTCGTGTCTATATTCGGGGTTTGGAATATTAATTATTGCCTTTCGTTTACTTCCCTCTTTCGCCTTTTGATTTCCTTGCTATCGTAGAAGTCATGATAGCGAAATCTTTCCCTGCCAAATCGGTCCACGGGACGACTTTCCCATCCTTCGTTTCAAATTTTATGTAACCACCATCTCCATCGCCTTGTAAGGGCTACTCTGCTTTTATAATCTCGCTGCCTTTATATTCCTCAGGAAGCAAATAGCAGTCCTCAATATTGGTGCGGCAATAAACGTATTGCCTCTTTCCGACAAGATGACGAAGATGGACCTGGTGCTTCGGGATGCGATTAAGCCATCTCTGATAAATATTGGGTAATTGTTTACTTGAGAACATAAACAAAAGAGCATTATGATCTGTGTAAACAAATATTCGTTACGAAGGGACAAGAATATACTTCTCAAATATCTGCAGGCCAATGAGAACGGCGAGCAACTCACGCTTGGTATTTTCTTAGAGGGACTGGGTTTGGGTTGACTTTTTACTTGCATATCAAACTACATACAACTTTATCCCCTTATCCCTCTGACAAGCCGTAATCCCTTTCGCGGATTGACTTGCATTCACAAACAAATAGAAATCTTCGCTTAGGTTTGGTAAAAGCAATCTTTGCTCTTTCGTTAGCCTTTCTCTAAGCTGAAGTAAAGCTAATTTAAAATCAGTGGACAAAAAAACTTCTCTTCATTCTTTAATAAATTCGAAATTGGTCTCAATTTAGACATGTCAGGGACAACTTGTCTAAATAAAAGTTAGCGTACGCCATTAATCTCAGTACCTATTTTCTACTCTTTGGTCTCTTTAGTTGGTTAGCCATCAGTCGTCTTTTCTCGGTGCTACTCCGTTTTCCTTCAGAAAACATAGATCCGAGGTACTGAAACTCCCGTCTCGAAAGCTGAAGCTTTTCAGGCCGTGTGGCCAAGTTAACTCTTCTCATTCTCTCTCAAACATCTTTAAGAGTATTATAATGCTCTTATTCTGTTTCCGAAGTGATCCCGAGATCATCACAGAAAACCACCACTTTCGTGAAGTACAAATCTTCCAAAACTAGCTGCATTAGTTTACAAAATGTAAATGATGTTTAGCCAAACCATGTACCCCACACACAAACCTATACATGACCATACGTGTTATCTTTCCCACGTATTGCCTAGACTCCTCTTCTATCTTGATAGAACCTAAAGCAATCGATACAGCACAGATGGTAGTTATGTTTCCTCTACCTAGTAAAGCCAAGATTTCTTCAAAAGTGGGTATCTTACACTAAGTTACGAGAGTTTGACCTAGTAACCCATCTCGCAAGGACACACGTGTACTCTTAATTCTTCTTGTGTATTATAGGACAGCTCAAAAATTTTGTAGGACTTCTCTCCAGAATACCCTGTTCTTCCATCTGCTTTGCTAAATCTCACAATATCCTTCTCTTTTCTTCTGAAAGCGGCCTAAGCCTCATCTGAAATGGCTTTTCGCTCTTTACTCCTTTAATGTGTTCTACTAAAGTTGTAATCTTGTGTTTTCGAGAAAACATGAGCATAGCTATGCAGAAGCTTTCGAAAGCTTTGATCCAGATTCTCGCGTCCCGACCGGCAAACAGACTTCTCAGTAAATTAGATATTACGAACTTTTGCTTTATACTCTGGACATAAAACTTGAGGGTACCGTAAACCTCTCCCACTTCATTCGATAAACCATCGGCGGTCCTAATCCTCAATGAACTGGGTCTCTCTATAGCACCTCTTTGTTTCCACTTACCAGCGTATTCGCGTGAAACTGCTGTAATAACCGAGCCTGTATCGACTATCATGACTTTCTATGTTGAAAACAGAACTTTTGATAAGTAGAGTCTTTATTCTCTCATGCTAGTTCCTTCGTCCCAGCCGCTTTTTCCTTTATTTTTTCGACTGGGCTATGTATATGCATGGAATCTTCTCTCGGTTGGAACTCTTTTGGGACGTTTTTATCGTTGACTTGGTCTGCACTGTCTTTCCCATTCCTATCTCTATTTTCCTGACTCGAATAGAACTTATTCTGAGATCGCCAGTATCACTTTCGCCTGCTTCCACCATCCTGCCTCTTGACGGAACACTGATCATCGCCTGGCAGATACGACTCGCTGGCGTGCACGGTCTCCTGGTCTCGCTTCTAGGAAAAAAGAAAACGGTAGTGAACGGGTTTCTCACGATAAGGGTCACGTGTTTTCTTTTGCTGGAACTTGTTCCGTATATTTCGTTTCCGACTACCATCAGATCGTGGATTTTCTATCAACCAGTCCGTCTCTTTTAACTCCTCGAAGCGGTGGACTTGGATCTCATTTTCGGAATTCCACCTATTCAGGTGCAGCCTAACTGCAATTTTTGCATCGCTAATGAAGTTTTGAGCTAGTATTAAGCTATATTGTAGTCCGGGAGAACATAGGAAGTAGTTCTGACGCGCCTTTGCCTCACATAAATGAACAGATTATTTTTGTATTTTGCCTGGACCTGGCTGGTAGCTAGTAAGATATTATTATTTCATAATCTCCTTCTCACACTTCTCTTTTCTAACGCTTTACAGAGACTCTTCAACCAGTCCCACGTTTGATCCAGAGTCTAGGTACGATTGTACTGTGAGCCCTCTCATATTTACAGAAACTAAGGATTTACTGAGGTCCCTATCCCCCTTACACTTGACTTTCTTTGCAAAGCGAGCTCTTTTATCCTTACGGTCCTTTTTCACATCTCAAAAATTTGCGATATCTGAAGCGCAGTTGCAAATAAAACATCTACGCTTAGACCGATTGCTTACTCCTTGATTATCATTATCATTACTACTATCTGAAACTTTACATTTTATCCTTTTTGCAAATGCTGGATCAAGAGCACTTTCGTCTAACCTTTTCGTTTGTGTCAATTCGTGGTTTGTCCTCAGCTTCTCGAGAGGGTTACAAGCTTTGTACTTTCTTTGTTCCTCTAAAGCATAGATTCTGCCCTGTTGTATCTATCTGACTTTAGATTGAAGAGTACGCAATTTCTTTATATTTTAGCAACACAGATGGTGGCTAAATAAGTGATGACTTCTCGATATAATGAACTCGCCTTGCATTTTCAAGTTTGGGTTTGATTTTAGCAGCTTATAATATTACTATATTTTTCTGACGAAAACACCAAGTGGTTAATCTGGGGCTTGGAACGATCTAGCTTTCTTTGTGTTTATCTCCAACTCATAATTATAGCTGAAATGTTCCTGTAAGAAATTTTTGCGGAAATTTTGCCAGTTTTCGAAAAAGTTTCTGTAGTTGAACCATTCACGATATTCTTTTTTCAGTGCCTTTAAGAGGACATGTTCGAGTAGCTGCTGTTCATTTATTTTTTCTCCTCTGCGAAGTCAGTTAAACGATCTAGAAACTGGAAGTCATCGTACTCTCTTACTCCAGAATACGTTGGCGATTCTGTTTTGTATCCCTCTAAAACAAACTAATTTCCTACCGTGTTGAGGGATGTGGAGCCTTCAGTGCTGGTAGCGGTTCGAGATTCGTTGGATTGGCTCGTCGAAGCACTACTTTTGGTTCTAACCATTTCTAGTAACTGCTCGTTTGGGAGATCCTGTTCAACGTTTTCTCCTAACGCCGTTTGAAACTTGCAAATTCCTAGACCATTTCCTACTCTCCGACCTTGTTATCATATACCCTTACCACTGAAATCTCTTAAAATATTTTGAAGTAAGAAATTAAAATATCTGCTTCTAACTAATTTCAGTATTTCCAAATACGTATGTCCTTGTTCGGGAGCCACTAAATATGTGCTGATTCTTCCTTTCATTTGTAGTTTGCTATACTGCCAAACAAGCAACAGAACTTCTCGGGAGTTATGGAAACCCTAAACACATATTTATTCTCTATCTCATACCTCAAAACGCCACGGATGACAGAACCAACGGAGACCTATAAGACCACAATCCGCTACTAATTTGAATACTGAACTGGATAAATTCTTAAAGGGCGCCAGATCCGTTATTTAACTAATCAGAAAATACTAATCAACAAAACTTATTTCTCAAAGATTATGCTGATAATTATGAACTGGCAAATCATTTGAAGAGCTCAATTGGATCCAGCGAAATGTTTCATAAATTCGTAATAAATAGCAGATCTCTATATGACAGGCTCTATTTATTTACTTCTGTGTTAAATAATAATAACTAACTCACGCTTTATTTTTATTGATGAATATTAAAAACGGACTTGGTCGATCTCTCTAGGACGCAGTTTCGACTTACGGTTTCAAGGACTTTCACAGTGGCTTTATCGTTATTTAATATACGAGGAGGATTTTGCGAAAGCACATAATAAGCAAACAAGACACAACGGGTTGTTCGTTTGCAATTTTATTCTTTACAAAATTATTTCTTTAGCTATCTATCGCTGGCATGCGTTTTGCAAAACCTATGAGGATAAATCGCATTCTTTCTAGCTATACAAGGTTCTGTCTTTCCCTAGCTTACCTGGATTATAAGTAGCGAGTCATCAACTTCTTTACGACTAGTTAAAGTTACTGTGGTTGCACAACGGCTTGAGTCTTACTCCGCTGCTAAAAACTTTTTTGAACATCTAGTGTCCTTTTACTCAGACGTCTTTCTATTGAAACTTCTTAAATTCGTTATCGATAAGGAGGACATTATTTTAACTCGCTTTGCGCTTCCGTGTGTTTCCTAGGTCTAACTATCTTTTCTCCATCATCCGAAAAATTGGTTTCCAGTGCTCGCAAGGTAACCTTCTAAAAGTAGAAGTATAACTCACCCATTTTCTTCTTTGAAATCTTGCAAACCGTTGTTTCTTTCTTCTCAAGGGAACTTCTAACAGAAATGGAGGAATTTGTTTCGAGATCCCTCTAAAAATTTAAAGGTAATGGGAACGTAACTCAAAACAAAACTCACTCTCGTTTTTCCTCAATAAGAAAGAAAGACTCATCTCATCAATTTTACGTGAATTTGATTTTATATTGTGGGGACCTAGGGGGAACACACCTTCGATTTTTATAAATCAGACTGTCCTCTTTACTCAACTTACCACAAGCTGATCACACAACAGACTTCGAGAATTAACACATACACACACACACACACACAAATTAAACGCACTTTCTTACCAAAATCCACAGTATTTTTCAATAACCGCTTAGAATTTTCTTCTGCAGCATTTTACTTTGGCCGATGCTAAAGAACTATGCTAGAACCATTCATACACTACTTTAACGGAAAATAATCACAGAATGAGCAAAACTTTACTCATTACTTCCCGAATCTTATTTCCCCGAGTGCTGCTAATATAAATCGACTGGAGCGAAAGATCATGCCCTTGGAACAACGGACCTGAAAGAGAAAAACATAATAAACATATCCAGGATCTTTCCATAAACACCTCTACTACCTGTATAATGCTTCTACTTATTCGGGCATTTCATTTCGCAAGAGAATATACTCCCAACCGGCACGTCGGAATATCAACCCATCTTATTTCTCTGTCATCACCCTTCCAACACCGCAGCTCCACTTCCTCCGTTCCGCTCGCTCGCTACGAGCTCCGCCAACCCATAGCTCCTATTGCTTCACCTCCTCAGTTTGAACCCTTCACCAATCACAGCGCTTAGTTTTCTTCACATGATCTCTATCTCACCGTTGAAGACCTAGCAGCAGAAAGAAAGAGAGAGATCTTCGCGCTAAAATTCCATACTCTTCTTTCGAGAACCTCTTGGTCTACATGCGGAATAGCATTAACAACAGCTATTTCCTCTTCTCTTTCCCCTCAAAGGATCAAATAGGCAGCTGGAAAGATTGCTGGTTAACTCTGTAATCTGTAGTTGAGCACTTTGAAAGCCCCAAAATACTTAACGTTGGTTTTGCCTAGAGAGAATCGACCTTGTACAAAACAGATCAAATAAATTAAATAATCTCACAAATAAATTATGTACAGTAAATAAACAAATAGATTCTACCTGGTTATATATATATACATGCACATAATAAAATCAAAAATAATTATTTTATGATTAGGAAGAAGATAAAAATAAATTGTAAGAAGAGATTGAACAACCGGCCGGAAAGAAAAGAGTAGAGAAATTGAAAACAAGTGGGGGAGTGATTTTGAGTTAGAGAAAAGCAATAAATTTATAATATTATTACAACAGTAATTAATGGAAATCTTGATTATCTAAAATTTTAACCAATAAATGTTCCGCGCTGCACTATAATAATACTCCAGTGTCCGTTGTCTATAATACACGATGTCCGTAAATTTAATATTCCAATTTTTCTTATTACACACATACTCCTTTGGCCAGTCCGGCCAAGGTTCACATATTTTCGTTTCGATCAGTAGTAAATACAGAAAAGACGGATGAGGTTGCCTATTTCATTAATATAGTAACTTACAGCTCACACATCGTATTTATATATTATATGAACTCAGCCTTCAGCGACTAAACCAAAGCATGTATATATATCAACTAATATGAACGTTGTCATCACTGTACACCGTTTCATTTGATAGGTGGATGGTTACCCCGCTTTTTGTTAATCAAAGTGTGTAGAGGGAAACTGATTGCAGATGTGAAACCATAAATCCATTCTTATAGTAGTCAAACAGTTGATCTATACCACTTATGCACATAACCACGGTCGGAAAAATCAATCTTTGGCCCGGGGCTAGAAAAAATGTTTGGCCACTTCTGGCCAATACATTTCCATGAAAATACACTAAGATACTTAAAGGAATACACAGTAGAATAAACCAGACATCCTTTAACTTACAGGTTTGTAACTTTAACCACTAGACGTAGGAGGATGTTAGATCAGTAGCGGGGAGGTCCCCTAGAAGATTGATGATCATATTTATAATAAAAGACGAGATATGTGCTAAACAATGAATTATTATTCTTCTTAAAATTATTTTTATAATATTCATCCATGATTTTATAAGCGCCATGTTGTTATACCTCCCGCCCCGCCCCGCTTCGGCGTTACTATTGTACGCTTCGGTCGCCCGCCCTGTGCTGCGAAACCGTGTATGAAGCGTCGTAAAACTATAAGATTGTAGCATATGGATTTGTATTAAGGAATTAGATTTATTTTGGGGTGGAAATCATCTTATTTTTAACGGAGAATGGTTATACATTTGCCCATGCGCAGAGTTGTTAATTCTGATTGTAGGAATATTTGTCTGCTTGATACCTTATGTGTTGGGAGCATGCCTCGGCTTTTCTTGGAATTTGAGTGTGCAGGTGCTGTTTGAAAGGCAGGTGTTCGTTTATTTTTGTTTGCTTGAATGAACAAAAGGTCGACGCGAAGGTTTTTGCGGTACCGCAGCTGTGCTGCTCAGGAGAAGTGAACAACTTTTAATTTATGTATGTCGCTGATTGACAACGGCATCAGTTGAATGACATTTTGTTACTTTAACAAAGGGCCGATACGAAGTTTTTAGTTGTTTTGCAGCTGTGGTGCTCTGGAGCAGGGATCTTATTCTTTTCATGTTCTAGACAAGATAGAACATGTTTCTTCTGATAATTGCCGCATAGCAGGTGTTGGTGAACTCTTTCTACCGTCTTGATGTTTACAGGAATGTTTGTAAGTTTGAAAGATTAAAAACATCTCACACTGAAATAAATAAATCCAATACACAGTAGTCCACAATGAATAGATTCTTCGTGCTGAATTTGAGTTTTATTTACGTGATATAATTTGCAAATTCGTTTTAAAAATTTTATAATTGGTTTACTAGGTCTATTTCCGAAACTATCAAAATATCGACCCCGCCCTTGTTTATTAACATATATGGCAGTCTAGTGAGTTCCAGGGTAACTTGACGCACTCAAATTCACTATAAGTGCCGCCGGATATTCAACTTGTTTTGTAAAGTGTCCACTGAATAAATTCCAGCATGCGTTGTTGCACTAGTACAGTCCTGAAGCACATTTTTTTTATCTTGTCAGCGGATAACTTTCAGTTATTGCTGTTGGTTCATACACTGTTCTGTTTTCACGTAGAATAAAATAACATAGATGATAATAAGTTATATAGTTTGCGTAAACTGACGCTTCTTTTAAAGCACAACGAAAGCATGTACACTGACGAAGATGCTGAACACAATTTTGTGATAGAAATGCTAAAGCTTTATATTATGAACACTGTATATCTTCAAAATTAATCACTGTTCTTTGTAGAAGAGACTAGAAGTATTTGCCGTGAGTGAATACATTATCACTGTTCGAGGTATATTTGGTAACTTTGTTTTTATCTTCGATGTATTTAACTTCGTCTCCATCCACTCTAAACCAAATACATGCTGCCTTAAATAATCATTCGCATATCTTAAACTAGTGTTAATCTTTGATATTGGAAAAGAAGGTTTAAATATCCAACTTTGAAAACTATTGGTATCTACATGAACTATAGCTAATTCTTTGACTATGAAATTATTTCCATCATTATCATCGGAGGCTGCAAAGTGTAGGACAGTTTTCAAGGTTGCTCTTAAACTTAACTAAATTTTAGATGGTATGATCCGTATATACATTTCTATCCTTATCGATCTGTGTAAGGGAATCAAATTGAGCGAAATAATACATGAAATAGATTGTGCAAGATTTTGACTAAACCGAATTTGAAGATTAACGAGAGAATCCTTAATAATATGCCATGTAGAATCATCCAAAGTATTAGTAGGAGAAATAATAAAAGCGTATAGTATATCCATGATGGTAATCAGAATATGTAACCGTATGACTTATATTTTCATGAAATATTCCAGTTCCAGGAAATAGGGTGTGATAACTTTGAACGTATAGTTGTCTAGGATAATTTGAAGTAAGAGGGGTAGAAGGATGAAATTGGGAACCAACTTGTAGTTGCGACTTGTTAATATTAAAACCTTGAAAGTGGAAGGGAATAGTATTTTCAGTTGAATGCAGTATTTGCAGTAAAACCTATAATAAGACCCTTATTATTGCAGGAATATTATGTACTCTTGTTTCAACTCTAGTCAGTGGTAATTTTGCAGTATCTTGAGTCATAAAACAGTTTACCTGTAAAGCTAAGTCAGCAGAAATATTAATTCGGCGAAAGTAAAGAATAACGTCTTCCAGTTTAACATTAAATGTAGAACATTAAGCTGCCATTAAGCAGAATATATCTTTATTACAACCTAATTTTATACGAATATTGACTTTATTTGGAAGAACTTGATTTAATTCAGAAATATCTGTATGAAGTCGTCCATACATAACTATAAATGCGCTACCAGCAACAAGAGCTTTTTGTTTATAACAAACAACATTATTTTCATTGAGGCTATTAAAATGCCCTGCAGTATCCTTATTCCCTAATCCAGTGGTTAAATGAGTTTTGCTTGCATATTCATAATAATAATTTAGTAGTTTCATAGTATGCTCTAAATTGGTACGTAGCATTTGAAGAATAAAAAATTTTAGCATTTAAAAAAACACCCACTTGGCTAAAAAGTGAATGTAAAAAGTTATTCACCGGCGCTAATTATCTGCCACATCGGCTGCTGGCACTGCTGCTGTTACTTGTAAATTATCTCAACTTCCCTTTAATACTTTACACTTGACGTAAATATGTGCACGAAGAATATATTCAGCAGTATCTGCAGGAACAAGAAATTATAGAGATCGATCAGAAGAAATTGGTCGATACTCTACCATTCGAGTTGATTCGATAGCAGTTTGTGTCATCGGGATATAAACTAAATCGAATTCATTCGTACAGCACTCATTACTTCTAGGTGTAAGAAAGGACATTTTTAACTGAAAATATCTGTAGTCCTTTTTTTGTTACAAACATGTCATCTTTTAAAACTTTGTGGTCCAGTACTCACGGAAGTCTTACGTTTCCGTGCCCTTCTACCACAACCAGTAAGCAATCGACTGACTTTATTTTCAGCTTTAGTTTCTAGAGGTGATCCTGCTTCGCGAACTGGTGCTTTTAGATTCCTTAATTGCACGTTTTTCAAGCATATCCCCGCAACCTGTACTTCCGTTTGTAAAGCTTGTCGTCCTACTGCTTTTGCTCCTTGTTTAGCATATCGAAACAGTCCGCCAAATAAACTCCGAATCCCATGTCCTCGTTGATAAACAGGTGCTGCAAAGTATGGTATACCTCTAGCTCTATGCATAACTGTATAGGTTTTCATTTTGATGAGCGTTTAAAGTGAAGTGTTACGTTGAATGTCCCGGATGCAAATGATAAATTTCGGCCTGCATGGTCCTTTAGTAGTATTTCTACGGTGTCAAATGAATCATTTCAAAGTGGAAAATAATGTACATTCCAAAAAGTTATGGTTTGTACTTTCCCATGATGATTATCGTTCATACCTGAAATTCGTAATACTGGTACTTTTGTATCACCTATAAATTGAGGTTGAATAATATCTGTATAAACAAACTTTTGATGAGGGTATCCAATGTCTAAAAATAGATGTTTATTAATATGGCTATCTTTTAAAATATTAATATTACGTTAAAAACCTAATTGTAATGCTAATACGGGTCATAAACATAAAAATTTTGTAGTCATCAAACTGTACACTGACACTTTTTGAATATTCAAATTTTATACTTGAATTTATTTTATTCAATTCATCTAACATTTTTTTAAGAGTGGAATAATATCCTTGTGTTTGACATTAATATTATGTTTTACATTATCATACCATATTATATTTTGACCAGAAATAACATTATCGCACGCTAAGGCAACATGAATTTCACTTAATACTACAATTATTAAGAATATTGAAAAAATATGTTGGACTATTATTGGAATAACTTCGAATATTTCCATTAGAAGTAAGTGTAATGTAAAATTTATCGTCACTACTTTCTGAAATCATTTTCGTTTAAAATGCAGTGTCACGCTTAACGTTCCAAATTGAAATGGGATCTTTTCCCCGTACACATGTTTTAAGTCTACATGAAGAATATCAAAATATTTATTTTCTACTTTAACATATTGTGGACAATAAAAAAT
>JAGDQP010015839.1:0-15026 GCA_022664845.1 Lepisma saccharinum | reverse complement strand
GAAAAGTAAATATGAATTAGGTTCAGCAGTAGCATTTTCAAACACTTGAATTACACCTTTACGATATTGTGGGATAACTTTTCTTGCTAAATATTGTCTTTGTAACTTATCTCTAGGATTCTTAAAGCCAGTGATATAATGGGCGTTTAATGCGATCTCACGTTCATATATTCCTTTTGGAAATAAATTTTGAACTATAAAAATAACACTTGTTCTTATAAAGTGCAAATTTAATGAAAATTTTGGAAACGTCGGCGCTAGTTCAGTTATAAGATCGTCGAGAACGAACAATTAATATTCCTGATTTTCAAAAGTATTCATTGCATGAATTCCAATATGAAATCGAATATTACTTATCTGACTAGATAATTTAGGTATCGCACTATAGCACCAAACCATTTCCTTAAAATGACTACAAAACCATGTTTGACGATGAATTAATAATCTATTCACAAAATAAGTTTTGCTAGCTCTGCTGGGACCTGAATACAGAATAGTTGCAGGATGAAGGAAGGGAAGCGTCATGAGGTAGCGACAGAAGAGAAATTAACTAGCAGTTTTTAACTAAGTCTTCTTTTTTATACCTGAAATGAAATTTCGAATTCATTATGAAATTTACGTTTACTTCCCACCTTTTGATGTTTTTCCTGGTTTAGATATAACTTTGAATTCTGTCTTCCTATAGATATCATTGGGATTACTAATTTTCTTTTCAGAATTATGCTTGACTAAATTTGAAAGTGATCGAAATCTACAAGTTTACGCGCATGACATTTTAGTGTAATTCCCCGAATTTTGTAAGTGGGTTTAATATTCCCACTCTGAATTTCCCTTTTTCTTAAACGAATAATTAGGCCTTAAACCAATGAGAGTAGAGATCCCCACCCCTCTTTGACTTCATTAGTTTTTAATCTCCTAAGTAGTTTCCTGTAGGAAGGAATGGAGGTTGATTTTATCTGTTGCCTGGAAGATACTGTATATGAGTAGATAGGATTTTCTACTCCCGTTTTTTTTCATTAACACATATAATTTCAATGTAGCCTATGGTTAAATAAAGGCTTTCAGAATAAGATAGGAAAAGGAATTTGCAGTATTCACATTTTCCAAATCCCTGTATGTTACTACCAAGTCATCTCTTCCGATCAGAAATACATTTTGTACTTCAAACTGAGGTGTTCGGAGAATATCCAAGAACGACTTAGCATCAATACCTAACCTGGTCTGTGTTAAATCAGTTCCTTGTTGTCCCCACTTCCCAAACAGAGAAATTATAAAGTTTTTCGATATAACGCAAACCAGGGTTTTTAGTAACGCTATGATGATTGAGTTGTATGCGTTCATGTTCAGCATACTTCTCAATATACTTCTGCTTTTCCTCCTCAGTAGTACAATCAGACAGAAAACCAGAATCTTCCTTTTTTCATCTGCAAGAAGTTAACATATGTTCAAATAACCCCTCTTTGATTTAAACTCGTAAATTTCATAATTTTCAAGAACGGTATAGCCTCTCTTCATACTCTCATGCAAATCAGGAGTGCAAAATGTGCCGGTCAAGGAGCATTGGTGAACAGTATGGTTACAATCATTACTTTTCATTTCCTCCATACAAGTGCGACCGAGGACAAATACGAGGCATCCATTCGCATTATATGGAAGCAAAGGAATATCAGTATCTTGAGAAGGAAGAATCTTGCAGAAAACAATGACTGCCTCGCATAATATACGTACATCGTTCCTGCAGTATTCTAGCATTTTACGTTGCAAGCTAAAGGTAAGGTTTTTTTTTACAAAATCCTCATGCCAAACCTTCAAAGCTTCCCGTTCACTTTCTGATTTTCATTCACCAACAAAGAGGTTTAGGTCTGGCCATGCTCCATTATAATTTTGATTGTCCTCAGTATTTAACAAAAATTGGAAATCTCCCTTCTTTAAACTTTTATTTAATCCCATGGTAGCCGGTGATTTAGATAATTTCACGGACATGAATTATCAGGTATCTTTAAAAGTAATATTGTATACACTGATCTGGATAATTTTCGTACCTTGGGTTATTATTTGAAGAGTGATTTGTTCCTTTTCAATCAGTGCGCGCGCAACAAACACGGAATACTTTATAAAATTCCTGAATACCACCTCTCAGAACCGGAACCAATCTGAAGAGTAAAGCTACATGGGTGTTGAAGCATTCTCCCACTATTCTCGTCAATGTGTTCACTCAACAACATATAATGCTTTAAAGCCAGACGCGTTAGATTTGGAGTCGAAGAAGCCAGTATTACCATTTGAATTAATTCACTTCCCTGAAAGCGTACACCAAACAACTTCTTGAAATCAGACTTGGACGGAAGACGGGGGTGGGACAAAATGTCAAAAACATTACCTGAATTTCTAGGTTGTATTCCCTGCACGGCTAAACAACAGGGATTCACCCACGCATCATACATGGACTCAGGGTCGGTGAATCCTTTAGCCTTCTCGGCGAGAATATCATAATCGCCACTTGTTAATCCAAAGGCGCAATCCATTCTTGTTGATGTCTTCAAATATAATAGCATTCTTTAGTAACAAACTTGATTGAAGGTGATCAAAAGCTGTAAACAGTGTACACAAATTATCTTCCTGTTCACAAAAGTAGACACAGCACAAAAAATGAACTATGTATCACTGCACTTTTCTTGATCACAAAAGTACCCACAGTACGAAAAAAGAACTAGCAAATCAATTTTTAAATATACTGCCTTATTCAGATGTTTGACTTCAAATATAAAGTATAAACTACCGAAATGAACTATCAATTTGCTTTCAAAGAACACAAACAAGTTCAAACTTGTAGAATAAATCATTTAGATTCCAGGAGGGTAGTTTACATCCGTCAGCTTCTGCTTGCAAATTGAGCATTTGTGCGTTCAGTCAGTGCTTTTATAAATCCTAGTTCAATCTTCGCGCATGCGCAGAACATCAATTTTGAAATTACAAGTAAATCAATGTATAAATCTCTTAACGTTTTCTACAAAAATATGTTTAATATACGTTTTAAAGTGTACAATAACATTAAATTGTAGTGAATAAATTTTTTACTGCATCACATCTCTGGACTTGATGATCCCATCATTTTGATTTTTCCCATCACGAGCAACAATCATAGGAAATATTCTAACACCCTACATAAAGAATTTAAAACAATCCTAGGGCCCAGAAATACTCACAAAGGAATATTTCTCTTCATTAGCACATTTTTATTTATTATGCTTAACAACTTTATAGGCCTTTTCCCTTATGTTTTACAAGATCTAGCCACTTAACATCCACACTAACTCTTGCCCTCCCATTATGATTAAGCTTTATACTATACGGTTGAATTAATCACACTCAACATATGTTTGCCTATCTCTTACCGGCAGGAACCCAGGCCCTCTAATACCCTTTATAGTATGCAACGAAATCATCAGAAACATTATGCGGTCAGGCGCCGTGCGGTCCGATTAATAGCGAATATGATAGCTGGGCACCTTTTAGTAACTCTTCTTGGAAGAACAGGACCTAATCTATGTCCCTCTTTTCATTAATAATCCTTAGACAAATTTTATGACTAATATTAGAGTCCACAGTAGCAATTATTCATTCCTATGTATTGGCGGTATTAACAATTCTATATTCAAGTAAAGTTGCATGTCAGCACCACAAAATCATCCTACCATCTAGGAGATCAAAGCCCTTGGCCCCTGACAGGAGCCCTAGGGGCATTAGTTACCACCACAGGACTAACTAAATGATTTCACAAATTCAATCCAGACTTATTTTTCATAGGTCTATTAATTACTAGATTAACAATAATTCAATGATGACGAGATATTTCCCGAGAAAGCACTTTTCAAGGACCCCGCACAATCCAAGTCAATACCAGACTTCGGTATGGAATAATTCTATTTATCATATCAGAAGTACTTTTCTTCATTTCATTCTTCTGAAATTTTTTTCACAGAAGACTCGCCCCCACAGTAGAGATTGGAATAATATGACCACCAATAGGATTTCAACCTTTCCATCCAATACAAGTCCCTCTACTTAATACTGCAACTTTACTAGCATGAGGAGTTACAGTAACCTGACCCCATCATAGACTTATAGAAGCAGATCAGACAAACTACTCAAGCTCTAATTTTATCCGTCTGTCTGGGCCTATATTTTACAGCCCTTCAAACCTTCGAGTACTATAAAGCACCATTTACAATTTCAAAGGCCGCCTATGGCTCTACTTTCTTTAGAGCAACAGAATTCCATGGACTTCACGTAATTATCGGCTCCTTATTTTAATAGTATGCCTTCTTCGCCATATAAATACCACTTCTCTCCAAATATCATCTTGAGTTTGAAGCAGCAGCGTGGTATTGACATTTGTAGACGTAGTATGACTATTCATATATATTTCTGTCTATTGATGAGGAAGCTAATTTATCTATTTAGTATGAATAATACATTTGACTTCCAGTTAGAAAATTCATATAAAATGAAATAGATAATATATACAATTTTATCCGCTGCTTTAGTCACAATAAGAATTACAATTATTATAATATTCCTAGCCTCCCTGCTAATAAAAACAATCATTGACCGAGAAAAAAAGATCCCCATTTGAATGCGGTTTTTACCCTAAATCATCCTCCCGTGTCCCATTCTCAGTTCGCTTCTTCCTAATTGCAGCATGTTTTTTTCATTTTTGACGTAGAAATTGTCTTACTTCTTCCCTCCGCATTTGCACTAACCACTTCAACAATCATATCCTGAACTACCGTAACAGAAAGTTTTCCCCTGATCTTACTCATCGTCCTATACCATGAATGAAATCAGGGATCACTAAAGTAACCTACATAGGATAATAGTTAACCATATTTGGTTTGCAGCCAAATGTGTTGTCTATCAACTTATCTTAACTAGACACAAAACAAGAAGCAATACTAAATCGCACTCGGTTTCCACTTGAACTTAGATAACCATACCATCCTTGTTTATTAGTGGAAGCTAAATAAAAAATATGTTGATTTTACTGAGGCATATTACTGTTAATAAAGTAGTAAGTAAAACAATAGAAAGCTACTAACTTTTATCAGCGATTAAACCCCGTTATTACCTCTTTAATTTAACAGAGACCCTCTTAGTATAAGTTACACTACTTTTTCAAGGTAGAAACGAGAAACTTTGTCAGGGAGTGCCACTTTAAGAACCAATTGTTCTTCTTAGCATCTTCAATGCTACGCTTTAAATATAAGCTTTTCAAATAAATAAGAAAAATAGTAATTCTTAAAATATAATTAAAATAAATGAAAAAATAAGTGTAATCTAAACTCATTAAACTGAGTCTTAGTGACTAAAGTAGAACCATCCGTTATAAAATTATAAGCCCCCTTCACACCTAATATCTCACTTTAGCCTTGGTCAATAACCTTAGTATAAGCCCACCAATGAAAAGCGGAAACCGAATACAATAATTAGTAGATAAATAAGGTAAAAATCACATCAAACTCATTATAGTTATAAAAATAGCTCCCCAGAAGCTACCTGCCCCTTTCCCATCTGAGGAATTCCTAACAGCACCCCAACTCAAGCTCCCACGTCACTAACAATTAAAGTTTCCATTTTAAGGGGCAGTGGCAACCATTACAGACGGGCAAGAAATTAACAATCAACTTATAACTCTCCCCCCAAACAGAAGCCCCCGTAAGACCTAATATCCCTCGGATTATAGTCCAATTAGTATTATGTCCCACCCCATGACAACCGCCACCCTATTCCTGTTAAAATGTATCTCAATCGAATAGAATAACACAAGTTAAGCAAGTAGAAGAAAATAATTTTAAAAATCTAATTAAATGAATTCACGCCATTGTCCGCGTTTCTAAGATTAAATCCTTAGAATATAACCCATCCAAAAAGGAACGCCGCAAAGAGTTAAATTAGCTGTATTTAGACAAGATTCAGTTAACGGCATCTGATACACAAGCCCCCGCACATAAAAACAATAAAACCTTTAATAGAGCGTGTGTTAATGAAAAAAGCTAATATAGAAAACCCAATTGATAAAATTATTATTATTAAACCTAATTGACCTAAAGTCGATAGCAATAATTTTCCTTAAATCATATTCGTAATTATCCCCCATTCCAGCTATAAATATATTCAAACCAAAAAGAAGTAATAATGTTCGTCCCGCAAAGCTATTAATTAAAATATCACTAAAACGAATTAACAAATATACCCCCGCAGTCACCAGGGTAGAAGAGTAGACCAATGCAGAAACAGGGGTAGGGGCATCCATAGGCGCAGGCAATCAAGCCGAAAAAGGAATTAAAGCTATTTTTGTTATCCCAGCCAACACAATAAAAGTAATAATAACCATTATCTCATAGCCCTCCCTCAATTCTTTAAAATAAAAAATGTAATTTCAACTACCATAATTTATTATTCAAGCAATCGCAAGTAAAATACAAACGTCCTCGATTCGGTTAGATAAAGCAGTTAACATACCAGCATTATAAGATCGTTTATTGTGATAATAAATAACTAAACAATAAGACACCCCAATAGAATACTAATAATATTAGAAGAAATAATAATAATATTGATAAAACAAATATAAGCACTAAAAATAAAACGATTAATATAAAAATCACTAGAAATATACTGCCCTCTATAATAATTAACTATACTAGAAATATAAAACACAAATCTTATAAAAATAAAGTCAACCAATCCAATAAAACAGCCATAACAACAGAACTTCTATTAATTCTAATAATTTCCCACTCTACAAACGAACATCAAAAGTCAGTAAGTTAATCCCTCAAACGAAAAGGATTAACTAAAAATAAAAATAAATGCAAAAGAAGTAATACAAATAGGATATAATTACACCACAACTCAGGAATCATTATATGACCCTCTTCAGTACCACAAACCAAAATTTTAACTAAACTACCTAAGTAATATTAATCAATTACATTTAAAACTATAGAAAACTTGGCCCAACAAAAACGATTAAAAGCTCTAAACGAAATCAATGAAGAAATAAAATATCATATTCGCGGATAGTGAGTGCCCTCCAACAAAAATACAACCCAGAATAATATTTACCATGCTGAGTACAAAAATATAGATATAAAATATAAGCATTTCTAAAAAATGACATTAAACCGATCCCGGCTATACTTAGAAAAAGAACACCAAACAACACTATTTAATAAACTGATTTCTCCTAACAAATTTAAATTAGTAGGAGGAGCCGCCATAATAGTAATACTAGGTAAAAACCCCCAAAGCGTAATACTGGGCATAAAAGATAATATTCCTTTATTAATAAGTAAAATTCGACTCCCGCAACGTTCATAAGAAATATTAGTCAAACAAAATAAACCACACCAGTATAGTCCGTGACCAATCATTAAAACTTAAGCCCCCTAATCCCCCATATCCCTATAGTTATAATACCTATCAACACTAATCCCATATGAGCAACAGAAAAATAAGCTATCAAAGATTTAATATCCACCTGACGTAAACAAATCAAACTAACAGCCAAAACCCCGACAATTCTAATCCCAAATCACAACAAATTTAATATCAATCATTTCCAAATAGGGGTAAACACACAATAAACCATACTCCCCAGTTTTAAAAGAACTCCCGCATGAATTATAGAACCTCTGACAGTAACCTCTACGTGCGCCTTAGGCAACCACAAATGAACTACAAAATATTCGCATTTTAACTAAGAATGCCAAAACCATCGCAAATACCATAAACAATCTAATAAAGAAGTATCAAAATTAACAAACCGCAAGTTATAAATATCCCTCGAAATCCTTCCAAATGCACAATACCTACAAGTAAGTGCAAAGAAGCTAACAAAGTATACGATAGCAAATAAAGCCCAGACTCCATTCTCTCAGGCCGATAGCCTTAAGCAAAAATTAAAAGCAAAGTAGGAATCAAAGACCCTTCAAAAAACAATAAAGCATAAAAAGATGGGAAGAAATAAAACTCAAACAAAGCAAAAAATAAAAATAAAACTAGTTCGGTAAAAGCAAAACTATAAAAAGAAGAAGATAAAATGCTCTCACTAGCCATAATTATTAAAAAATAATTCAAACAGTCAATAGAACTAAAGAGTAAGATAGATTATCAAACCAAAAATTATATCCCAAACATTACGGATGTAATCTCACACATCTATTAACAATTAACAAAATAAATAAATTAAAAAATCTGAACAACTCACCATAATTTTCCATAAGTCCTAACGGGATTAAACACATTATAAATAGTACATACTTTAACGTCGTAACACAACCAAAGATTCTAAATAATCATTACTATGACTACGAACAATAGAAATCAAGACAGACAAGCCCAAACTACCCTCACAAACACAAAATTTAAAAACAAAAGTCTGAAGGAAATTTCACTAGAAAATTCCCTCAATCTTAATAAAAGTATCAAAAATATACTCAAAACAATAATTTCCAAACTAAGAAGGATTATTAATAAATGCTCCCGCTGAAAAACAAAGCATCACACACTTATAGTAACAAGCAAAAGAGAACAAACAAGATAAATTAATATTTTCATAAGCTTTCATAATTTAATAAATGGTCTTGTAAATCATAAATGTTCAAATTTTAGCCTGAAAGCATCAAGAGAAAATATTAATATTTATCTTCAGTCCCCCAAACTAATATTTTATTAAACTACCCCGTGACTCTTGATATTAAATTTACAATAATTTTATTACTAATTCTAATACTATTAACTACTCTTCACTCAACTAGTTCACCCCTACCAATAGGACTCACTTTAATAATCAATGTAACTCTTACATCATTAATAAATGTTACCCTCTCAGAATCCCCTTGATTTTCCTACGTACTTTTCCTTGTATTCCTGGGAGGGGTACTAGTACTATTCACTTATGTAACTAGATTAGCCTCAAACGAAATATTTCATCTCAACACCAAAACAATAATCCTACCCCCAATCATTGTTGTTATAATTATAACAGCAGACCCCTATTTGGCTTCAAACCCCCACTCCCTTCAAGACTCACTACAAACAGTTATTGAACAACAAGAAATTCCTTCAATAAAATTTTATAATAAATCAATAGCTACCAGTACTTTAACTGTAGCAACGTATCTTTTCATTACTCTTATTACAGTAGTAAAAATAGCAAACCTACAACAGTGACCCCTTCGACCTAACAAACCTTATGTCAATACCGATACGAAAACATCCCTTACTCAAAATAACTAATAACGCTTTAATTGACCTCCACGCTTCCCTCAATTTACTGATCAAATTTTGGATCACTTTTAGGTCTTTGCTTAATTATTCAAATTATTACAGGACTATTCCTAGCCATACATTACACCTCCAGAATTGAACTCGCATTCGATAGAGTTATACATATTTGTCGAGATGTAAATTTTGGATGACTATTACGAACTCTACACGCAAATGCAGCATTCTTTTTTTATTTGCCTATACATACATGTAGGACGTGGTATATACTACCTCCTTTTCTTTCAGACTTACTTCTTGGGTAGTAACCGCCATAGTTCCTATGGCTTCTTCTTCTTCCTTGCACACGGCCAACCTCTTCTGTATCCTTGCCTCGAAATCTTGACTTGAAGTGAGCTGTCCTTTAGTAATCTCTGGCTCCTTCTTTTCCATCGGGCAAATTTCAATCTTCCTGTCTTCCAACGAAGTATCAGTAACGACCCCTACATCGACCATTTCAGACACCTCCATCCTTGACCAATTTTGGGTTAACAGCGATATCTCACGTTCCATCCGCTCATGATTACGAATAGCATTAATCTCAATCTTTGCTGCAGCAGACTTCATATCTAACAATTGTCTTTCAATTTCCCTGTTCGCAATCAGAACTTGGTTCTTTTCTCTACGAATTCTTTCTAAGTAACGCTCAAGCTCCTTTATTTTTTTCTTCAAAATTTTGTTGTCATTCACAGCAAAAGACGATGGTGTGCCTGGTTCAACAACTTACTCTCGTGGCCCATCCGGGATTCGAACTACAGACTCCGGAATTGTATTTGTCTGCGCGTCTCTCTCATATCTACGAAAGTACTTCTGCCTATCTCTCTTGGTCCTCTTGATTCCCTCTTTGTTAAGACTGGAATTTTTCTCCCTCCAATTACCATTGGGAACTCTTCCTGTGGGATGCCTCTTATGACTTTCGATACTTGGACTTACATCAATACACCCTATGATGAGACACGTAGGTTTATCTTTCCTCTTTTTGGAGGGCCATCGACATTTTGGCACCTCAACCCTCCCCAAGGGGTAGTTCTGGCAGAATCCCTGACTGCATCTGACGTCATCTCTTAATAGTCTTCTCTCGCTGTTGCCCTTTTCCAGTGACGACTCCACATTCCGGGAAAGTTTATATCTTCATCCCTCCAGTTTCTCTTCAGATATCCCCCTCTGAAATTTTCCTGGCAGAATCCCTGGGAACATTATGACATCCACTCTGCTCTCCTGGTCCTTCTTGACGTCCATATTTCGGCTATCTTCTGCCTCTCTTACTTCTCCCTTTCTTGCTAGAAGATAGAACACCTGATTCTTCCTTTCCTTCCTTCAATCCTGGCTCTGGTTCCACATTTGGAAGGCTTCCATTTGGGTGACGGTCTCTCCAATTTTCCACTACCATCCTACATCTCGGAACATTTCTACTTGCTTCTTCAATATCGAACTCATAAATAGCATCTTCTTTTTCGAAGCTTTAGCCGTTTTTCGAAATTCTGATCGTAATATTAGCTTTGGCCAATGTATCGGTTCCTAAAACTAAACCATGACGAAGATTTCTCATGATGTATAGTGTTGCTTCAACCTTCCCTCCACGAATATAAATGTTAGCCCCCATAGCACATTATTTTTGCTTTGGCTGTAGCAGTGTCTACCCACTCATTACATTTCTCCAACTTAACACCTCTCTTAACAAGCTGTTCAGCGAAAATAGACTGATCACTGTTGCGTTAGCTCCCGAATCAATAAATGAGAGTTCCCTCATACCTCTAATATTTACAAAAAATGTTTTTTTTAGGATCCTTTCGTCCTGATCCCAGCTTGCCTTATTACTTAATCCTAACGACGAAGCTTCTTTGTTTCTGTCTCTCCCTTTACTACAAAAACGTGCTAAATGTTGCTCACTACCACAATAAAACATTTACGCTTGTCTCGTGCCGGCGTTATGCTTACAGACTAAATTTTACATCTTTATTCGACACATTTCGCTTATAAAAAGCAGGATCAAGAGCAGATTCTGATAAGTTTACGGATTGGACATGCCTAGAATTTTCCAAACAGGTTTCTAGTGGGTCACACGGTTTCTGTGCTTGAAACCCTCGTTTATAAATAGCATCGTATACGAGTGTTTGCTGTATCTGATGCCAGTTTACTTCTAACTCACTATAAGTTTGTATATTTTGAAAACATAAAAACTTTAGAAATTCCGGATGAAATTTAGCTATTATGTTGGATGTTTGTTATTTAACTAAAGGTGGCTCTGATAATCTCTTATACCATGTGGCAACGCGGCGCGCAAATTGCGTTAATGACTGATCGGGCCTTTGGTATGAGTCTGAAATTCTCTGTGTGATTTCCAATTCATAATAAACGAAAACAACACAGCCAGAAATGAATTTCTATACGTGTTCCAATTTTCAAATGGACCTGAAAATTCATACCAAGATCTCGCAGACTTTTTGAGAGATTTGCCTACTACATATCTGAGCATATTATAATAAGTAATATTTCTCTCTTTACAAAACTCAAGAAGATGCTCTGAATAACTGAACAGATCTGAGTCCACATCCTACCCCTGTAAAGGTGGGTAAGTCTAGCTTCACGCTATCTAAAAACTTTTCAAGCTCCCTGCTTACTGAAGCGGAAGGAGGTGGGGTAGCTTGGGTTCCCTGGGAAGTTTCGCTATTCATTGTGCTGGGGCTGCTTGTATTCAATTCCTTAATTGCTTCCAGCATCTGTTCGTCAGTGAGTTCAACTCCTGGTTCTTTGCCTAAGGCTTCGTAGATGCGTTTACGGAGTGCTTCCGCCTGATTGGTCATTGTCCCTGATCTCAACTGCATACGATAGAACAACAACAACAAAAATTTTCTGCAACTTCTTAACAAAGTAGGTGCAAAGATATCAGTAGCAATTATTCGTTAATTAATGCTAGTCTTACTGTTATGGGAGAAAAATCTTGGCCACAGTCCCTCTGTTTGGGCGCCAATCTTGGCTACAATCTTTTTGTTTCGGCGCAAAATCATGACGGGGTTTTATTTGTCACTTTACTTTCTTTAAAAGTCCTTCTCCCGATGTACCAATCTTGAGGAGAGTAATCATATGAATTTATTATTATTTCACCCAGATGCGGTTTTCTGCATTCGTCCTTGTCCAGCCCCTAGCCACGCTTCAAGGCGATGTACAAGGTGGCTTTAGATGAATGTAGAAAATTAATTAATAGTAAACCAAACTTTCAAACACTTTAACGTAATATCAGCTTCAGTCTTCCGATCGGCTCTAAACATGAAGCGTTTACGACTTTGTACGTTATAACTGTATTACTCTCAACTCTCTTTTAGACTTTAATCAACTAACGGCCTTTTACCCGACAAAGATATTTTTTTATGCAAATCACATTAATGTCTTCCTTCATTAATATCCTACCTATGATTTGCATCTACGGTCAGGAAGCAACTTCAATATAACACAAACGCATCAAATGATAATAATGAATATATATTGAACAAATAATACAGAATAGTCTTCTTGACGGCTACAACGTGGAAATGTACGGTACTGAGATATCATACGGCAATCGATTAAATTCAACTTCCCCACGAGACCTATTAAGTCACAATGCAATATCGGGATTTGACAACGTAACGTTCTCTCTCTTACGAATTCGGACTTGAAACTAAAACCATACAAACGAATGTACGAGTCAAGAGCGTAGCCACTAAAACAAATTCTAGCCATCAACTGAAAAACTACTTACAAATAAACTTGCTAATTCTTTAGTGAAGAATCTCGTGTTAACTTCGTCTTTCTATCAAACATAACAGTTACCGTTTCTGCTTTCATCCTCGTCCAGCCCCTAACCTCGCTTCAAGGGAATGTCCAAGGCGGCCTTAGATGAAAATAGAAAACTAGAAGTGATAAGTGGCATCATAAATCAGCAACACAAACTCCGGTCCGAATTTAATTCTGCTAGGCTCAAAACTTGTTCTCTTAATACACTTACTAATCAACGCAAACTTCAGGTTTCGAATTACGAAAAGAAGTTCTCTCAAAACTTAGCTTTGGAACCCAGCAACGATTCTGCAACTACGACAACTGAATAAAATTAATATAATCGGAGCAGGCAACGTGATATCTTGACTTGTACTACTTGCGAGAGGGAGATCAAAAAAATTAAGTCAAAGATCTGTATCTCAACTTCATCTCAACGAATGTTAGTTTCAACTTACAAAATGCCTTCATATTGTGATGTGTTCGTCCCAGCTTCATTACCCGTACAAAGCTAGAGCAAGACTGTGTTCCTATCGTTGGTGGGGATTAGACTGTTCACTCGTTCATTGCTGAAGGTAGATTGTCCTCGTTCATAGCTAAAGGAAGACTGTGTTCGTTCATAGCTAGAGGTAGACTATCCTCGTTCATATCTAGAGGTAGACTGTGTTCTAACGTCGCGACACAGCCTCATTAAATAGCCCTGGTCCCCAAAGCGGTTGCATGTGTCTCTGCTTTCCACCACTAACTCTGTAGTCTTCTGTAAAGTCTTTCTTTTTCTTTACAAACTATGGTTGGGGTTGAGATAACTTAATTTGATCAACGTTTATTTTCAAAAGTTTTTTGGTCCGAGGGTGCATCACTTCAAAATTATTATTGTTAATCTTACGCTGAATTAAGTAATGTCCTGAATATCTATTTAACAACCCAGCAGTGATCATCTTTGCCGCACACGACAGATTAACTGATTTCAAATAAATTTCGTCACCGACGCTGAAGTTATAAGCCTGCCTTCGCCTATTGTACAATTTTTTTCTGCCTGCTTTTCGCTACTGATAATTTCAACAAATAGAGGAAAAATAACAACAAACTTTGCAATCACCAAGCTTATTGTAGAAGAACAACCACTAACAAAACATGAATCGACCCAACAACATGCGAATTCAAGAATTTCAAAAAAGAATTTTACCAAGAAAAGCAACTATAACAGAAGACTTGAGAACCTAAGTTCCATTATTGAATATCCCTCAACTCTAGCTGGTCCAACAATGGTTCCATACGAGCATTTCATCCCTTCTTCCCTATTTGCTTGACTGGAATCTCAATATACAAGCTTTTCTCGTGGCTATACCAGGGTATAAATCTCTGCGAATTCTTATATAGTGATTTTCCCATCAACCTTTTCTTCTTCTTCCACTCGAACGTTTTCTCGGAGCAAGTTCTTTCCGTTCACCTTCAGCAGTGTGGGTACCTTCACGGCATTCTCCAGGTCACTGCGCACCATGAGGTATGAACCTTGGGAAAATGGCTTATTCCTTAACAGCTGTAGCTTGACATCCAGCGAAGCGCTGCGGAAAGCTTTCCTTGCCTCTATGAACGGTGTATCCTGCGAAACTACATTGGTAGAGATATCTTTCTTTTCCTCCAGCTTCTCTCTTTCTCTCTCCACGTCTTCCTCTTTCTTCCCCAGGACTTCTAGCGAATTAACCTCTAAGATAACGAGTGTTTCTTCCTTCTCCTTGGATGCAGCCACTTTTTTTCGTATAATTTCCTCGAATTCCGCACTGGAAATAAATTGACCTTTCCTTCTCACTGGTTCTTTTTTCTCTTCAACTTCGGTTTCCTCCTTTTCTTTTAGACTTACTTCTTGGGTAGTAACCGCCATAGTTCCTATGGCTTCTTCTTCTTCCTTGCACACGGCCAACCTCTTCTGTATCCTTGCCTCG
>JAGDQP010015838.1:0-41795 GCA_022664845.1 Lepisma saccharinum | reverse complement strand
ATTAAAATTTCAAGCAATTTGACCGGGAGCTATTTCTCATAAGGTTTTTGCGGGGTTCTTTGCCTTGGTGGTTACAATGACTCTTGTAGAGTTTTGGTTTGTGAAGTATCTTCAAATATATGAGTAATGTATTATTACTAGTTTACCATACAAATCACAATATGTGAATGGGATATTATACTGTTCGTGTGTAAAATATTGCATTTCTATAAAACAGCAGGAGTCAAAGAAAACATGGTAAAATACTAGGAGAAAACAGAAGTTAAAATTTACGCTCCTGAGTGATATAAAACTAGTAAAACAATTCGCATTTAAATCAATGGATATGTCATATCAGGGTGATGTACACCGTTAAGGCAAACGGATTTGTGGTTGAAATGTATTTGTTTAATTCAAATATTTGTCAGTTTCATATAATGAAGGTAGAAAAAAAAATCCTAAAATTGGCTAAACCAAATCTTTTTAAAGCCTAATACGACGTTTATAATATCCTGGAAACGAAATCACATGAGTTTTCAGGAGTTTCAAAATTTAGAAACAAAATACTGTAGTTAATTCTATGAAACAGAAAAATTAAGTTGTACTTCTTGTATCCTTTTTCTTTTTCAACGAAATATAATAAGAAAACAATTAAAGAAAAAGATAAAAGTTACAGAAGCAGACACAAAGAGAGAGAGAGAGAGGGAGAGAGAGAGAGAGAGAGAGAGAAGTTATTGACGTTTGTATCAGTTAGCCACAAAGCACGTACTTTTAGTTGGTGATCCTCTTTTCTCAGAAGTTCCTAATTTTGTCGATGTCTTTCTCAAAAAGGCTAAGTGCTTTTGGTTTGATTCGAAAGTTTGAAAACATTGTTTACAACCAATGAGCTTGAAACATCACCAAAACAATCTCTCTAAACATCACGTTCGCAGTTACAAAAGTTTTCCTCTCAAGGCAAATTGGTTTACAGTATCTATAAATAGAATTGTTTTGAAACAATAGCACGGAACAACATTTTCAGGCAAATAAATTAAAAACATGTAAGTTAATAAACCCGTATTATTGAATTTTTCATTTTAAAGCTTCCTAATTAATAAATATAAATGTATAGAAACATAATTTCTGGCAAAGAAATTAAGTTCAGAAGATTCGGAAGGCCACCATCACAAGCACTGCAGATCGTCATCATCAACTATGTCTTCGAAATCATTGAAAAAGTCTGTATGAACTGCTTTCTCATTTGCCGTCAAACACACAAACAGGGCCATCAGAACCTCCTACCTCTTCCATCTCCATGTATGGTCCAGGTCCTTCAGGAAACATTTCATCTGCTACAACGGTAGGCTTCATGATAACAGTTACCTACTTGGATAGTGACAAACATTCCGTCAAATAAATCAAAATTACAGTAGGAATATCTCATCTAATTCCTTGCCTTTGGGTATGGCTCCCTGGATTGAAGCTACATTACCTCTTTGAATTGCCATGCTTATTCTTTGGATAAGAAAGGTGCTTACTCTAACATCACCAGATGATTCTGTGATACGCTTACCTATTTCTTTTATGAAGTTGAGGCCTTCTTTCCCCCCATGAACCACTGGATTCGATAGCAATGAGTATGAAATGTACTTCTGTGTAAGGTTATTATATTTTCTTCTTTTTTCCGCTTCTTTTCTACTGGCGATATTTCCCGCCTGGATTGAGGAAAAAGGGAGGTTGGAAGGAGCGAACGTATCTGAGCAAGTGAAGTCCCAAATTAACGATTCGCCTCTCTTCCAGGGTAACAGAGTCATCCCATCTGGTCTTTTACCGTCTGTTCTGCTACATCCAGTAGGTTCTCGTACTGCAGGAATGCCAGCTGAGATTAGTGCTCTCATTATAATGTCATTAACATTCGAGTGACGAGGATGTCTACCTGCGCTTTTGAAACAAGAGAGGCCATGTAATCCTTTTTTATTTACTTCATTTTTACATGCCCGACATTTGTGACTTTCACAAATATCTGCACCCTGAAGTTAATAATATTTACTAAAACAGTAATATATATTTATCTGTTCTTACAAAGTTATTACAGAAAAGTTTGGATTGGATAACATCTTTGTTCTTTCTGCTTCAATACATAACTCTTGTACATTGTATTATCTGTATTTTGGTGTAATACTATACAAAAGTTTCCTCTGGGAGTATTAGCGATCACTCGAATAGAAAGAATGAAGTTATTATTAAAACCTGTAGTCAGCTCCACCTAGCGGAAGAATTTGAAACCAAACGATGAAGAGGGTCTGAGCAAACCGAATCACTAGGTCGGTTTGAGTGTTGTAAGGTTGAAGATGTGATTTTAGTAACGTCGTTGGCGACGGCGTAAATGCGAAACGCTGAGAGTGTATTAATTAGGAGGTATCTGTGTCAACCATTATCGAATTCAGTCAGAATTTACATTCCGATACACTGTTATTAATTTATGGTAATATTAGCAGCCTACGTTATACTTTTATTTGGAGTCTAAATCGCTAGCGAAATTTTCGTCGTATATAAAGAGGTCATACGAGGTGATCGTCAGAAACCAGCATTTGCTCTTTCTACTTTGAATTCTTGGTTCCGAAACATGTGCTTCTGGAGCCTGCCAGAATGGGACGCCATCTTAGTAAGAAATATTAATTTAGACAACAGTGAGTTAGCCATCGTTTATCTGTCAAATTGTTTGGTTTTGTTTCAAATTAGGAACCAGTTGCATTTTAAATTATTTATTTTCCACGCAAGCACGTATAGTGGAAATTGCCTTAAAGCCTTATATTCTGGAAACCTTAAGTTAGCCGTTTTGAGTAGGGCGAGACCAGGTGAATGCTTCATAGTAACTTTGCATTTCGCTGATTATGTGGGCTTTTGCCATTTTGACATCAGTTACGGGAAATAGATGAGTGAAATTCAGTGTCATGCATTTTTTTCATTCCGAGTTAGAACTTCGTGATACAACTGGGTTCGGCATACAACTCGTATACTGAAATAATCAATTTATCTATTATTCAACATTTAGAGCTGTAAGAAAGGGTCTAAAGCTTATATATATAACTTGACGAAAGTGTGTGTACGTATGTGTGTGTGTGTGTGTGTGTGTGTGTGTGTGTGTGTGTGTGTGTTGGTACAGTTGTCGGGCCATTCAAAGAAATAAATGCCATTGTTCTTCGTTAAAGTTGTAAGAGTTAAATTGATAATCAAAATATAACTTTAGTGTTACACATTACATCAGCAATTGTAGTTGAATATTCCAGAAGCTTTTTTGGTCCTGTATTCGATTTGTTATTGTCAATAGCCCTATTCAGTGAAAACATTAAACATATCAATAAAACAAAAATCTTTTCTTTAGATTCCTTTGCTTTTGAAAACAGAAAGTAAATTTGAAGTCGTAAAAGCTATTACGGTCTCGTGCCATAGTGTATGTGTTTGGGTGTCAGTACTACTAACACTAAATAGTGAGGGCTCTTGTGGGTCCTGACCATAATAAACGGAAGTCCTTTAGTAAATGAAATCACGTCTGGTAATTTGCTTTTTCGCGATATACTGTGGTAGGTTTTAAACCAATAGATTTTCAGAAGTGGATGTCAGTTGCCAAGGCTCTTGTGGGATTTTCCCAGGAAGTTTTATTTTTCACTCTTAGAGTAGAAAACCACAAATCAAAGGACGGAAGGTCAATACAACATGATGCCCTTGTTAAGGAAGCTTGTAGATAGGAATAGTAGAACGAAGGCGTTTAAAATATTTTGGTTAAAATGTTAATAAATAGTGAGAACAAGGTAACATTTCTTGACCACAAGGGTAAGTTTCTTGAGTAGCTTTCAATGACATTCTAACATTTTACACATAAACCTTGCACAAATGCATGCTGTTAAAACGTAGATGAAGTGCATTTCTTTTGAAATAACAAATTACTATTGATTGTGCTAATGTTTTCCGAAGATGCCATCCCACATCTTGTTTGTATGTGGTGTTTTGTCGACGTTGAAATACATTTACCCTTCTAGTATAGAGGAGCAGAACTTCCTCAATGATTTGTTTTTTTACATTGACGCCCGTTTCATTACCATGCTTTGTAGAACGACATAAGCATATGCTGTTATTGATGCACACTATAAACATAACAGGTCACGACATGGACAAAACACTTACAAACAAGAAGTCTTTAATAATTTACCATGGTCCCTATTGACAATGATTAGATGACAGTGTTACTAATTAAAGAGATGTATGTCCTCTCATATAAACATTTTTTCGGGAATTCTAGAAATGTTTATCAAACGTTTTCAAAACTGTGCACCAGACAATAAACAATGTGCGTATACACAAGACACCAAGTGTATCATGGTCCCCGCTTACTAATAATGCAAGAGTGATTCAAACCTAGCACAGATATTCTTTCTACAGAGGAAACAAAAACGTAATAAATTCGGGAAATTTTGCTTCTCGAAATATTTGCCTTGTACTTCCAAGTACCACTGCTCTCAGTGTGGAAACATTATTTTCTTTCGTGTAGAAAGAAGCCGATTAATGCTGTGCTTAATTGCTCCACAGCGTCATGTCTGTGTTGAACTTCATCCTATTATGGTACCGTACTCTTTATTCTAAGGGTAACGAAAACATTATTCTAGAAAAAGAAGATAGGACCGACAAAACGTTTCGTAATATTTTGTCCACGGAAATTGTTGTGGATTGGTAGTATGGACTGGACTATGGAGGAAGGCATGAAGAAGAATGGTCCTCAAAACTTGTTGGTGTTAAATGTTCCTGCTTTCTCAACGGACTTCATGCCGATAATATTTTTCATGTCCAAGACGACTGTACTTTGCTTTGTTTTGGAAGATGTAGAACCCAACTTTCGCCCATCACTGAACTGCTGACTGTATTCCTAAGCTTTTCTCGTCGTGCCATTCGTAAACAATACCATACTTACAATATTATTAAAATCTAAGTATGCTTCAACTTTTGTGTGTAAAAAAGAGAGAATTGATAACAATTCGTTGTTCCACAGTTATAGACTGTTTACCTGACCCCATATTAGTTGCAACTGCTGTTAATGTGGCAATAGCATACGACCACCGAATGCTCACAAGAGAATATTGCATCATTACAACCAGTGTTGTTGCCATACGATTATTAGTCGATGTTCAAAAAAGTCTTTGAAGCTTTGAAATATCCTTCCACATAAAACAAATTAAGAACTCAGGGAAAGAAGGTGGGGAAATGTCCATTTACTTTTTAAAAAGGGGGAAAAAAGAAGAGTATTCACTCCTAACGTAATAAACAATGATAGCTAACCGTTAGGAGAATCCCAATCGAAAAGCACAAATAATCTTCAAGTTAAAACGGTTTTTAGAATATTAAATACATGGGATTAAACGGGGGAGTTAGCAGGGATGTACTGGTACCGGAATGCGCCGGTATTATAAATTATGAAAATATGATGCAAAATTATTAAAATTGATACGAGTATAACACAATATACAGTATAAATCTCAGGGTTCCACCTACTGTTTTTCCTCTAAACTTCGGCGAACACTTATTGATGGATTCCTATACTACCATTCAGTTACTGTACAATCCTTGAGATAAACCGAGAAAGTTTAACAGACCACCTGTTGTTTGCGGTTCAGACTTTAGAAATGACTGTCAGTACCTCGTCCTGTTGCCAAAGGTAACCAAACGCTGATTATTTTCCTTACTTGAAAGCAAAAATCACTTTTGTTCATATCTTGAAAGATTCATTATTTATAACTTTGTAAGCTCACAATCGAACATTCAATATGGCATTTTAAAAATTACTTACTTATTTTTCTTTTCATTCTTTTTCAGGTCAAAACTTGTCATCTGTTCTCGCTTTGAATATTATTCTCAGTTAACTTTCTCAAGTACGTGCTATGAATTAGTTTCTACCATTGTGTTTTCGAGAAGTTTGCCTTGGTTCTTGGCAAATAAATAATTAGTATTTTCCAGTTCAATGCTATTTCAATGTTTTAGTTCGTTTCGTGGCTACAAGAGCGGAGTCGGAAACAATTTTCTCCACTGGTGCACAGTTCTTTTCACGCTTGCTTATTTATGTCTTTTCTTAACACCATCAAGTCAAAGGAAATTCATTTAACGAGGTTTTATGAGCGCGAAGATAGAATTTCTTTAGTAGAATCGATCTTATTGAACTTAACCCGCAAATGTTTGTTATATTCTATTTATGTTCATTGATTAATACTGTACAATATTCATAGTTGCTGTTTCTGCATCAATCTAAGGTAAATAAATAATCGGTACGTCAATTAGTGAAATATGTTATGATAAGACAAAGTTAAAATCATATTATAAGCAAATCTTAGTATTAAAACAAGCACTTGCATATTTCTGACATTTCAGTAAATTGTAAATATTAATAAAACGTCAAATAAATAATTAATAAAGTGCCTTTAAGAACGAACGAAACATTTTACAGTATAGTTCATCTGCTATTTTATTCAGATATTCTAGATATTTAAAAACAAACCCATTTATTGAATTATTTACATTATCATCCGAAAAATCCGCGTGCTGATAAGGAGAGACATTTTCACAGATTACCATTTTTCTATTTCCTTTTGTCTGTTTCCTCAACGTTAATTGGAGATAGATTCTGGATTTTATTTTTTTATCTGAGAAAATCTGAATCCCTTGCTATCGCCTCAACTACTCAGTCCAGAATCCAGAAAAATCATGACTTTAGAATGGTTGAAGTATCGAGCTAAAAGCTCATGACTTCCATATGATTGATAAAGAGACGTGATGTAATTTAGTAAATGTATTGATTAGGGAGCAACTGTCGCATCCCTAAGGCAGTGAATGTAGATCTAGTGAGGCGAGGTAGGGAGGAAGGAAGACAATGACGTGTAGCGAGGCGACGATGGTAAAATAAGTTCAGTGAGGCTGAGGTCGAATAAAAATATCCTTCAATAAAAAGTTGTTGTGATCATGAGGTGGAAATTAATGTGGAATCTTGAATTTCAGACAGGTGATCTGTGTTTTGGGTGACTAGGTTATCTAGGATGAGGCATGCGATGAGTGTGACGGATAGGTTGGACAGTGACCAAGGTGTTTAAAGTAGGGTGAGGGGAATTTTGAATGCGAGCCCAGAAGGAATGGCATTGAAAATCGATGACATCTGTTAGCATGGGTATGGATAAGTCGTCGTGCAGTTGCGCAATCCGGGTGTCTCTGCTGTGTCCTGTAATCATCCTGGCAGCTCTATTTTGAATGCGCTGAAGTTGAATAAGGTTAGATTGTGCAGTATGTTGCCACGCAGGGGCAGCATATGTCAGAAGAGACCGGATCATCATATTGCATATTGTGTTAGTGGGTTTTTACATATCTGATATCTTTTCGTACTCAGTAGTTATCCCACAATGAAGGGCTACTAAACGTATGTATTGAGCGGAGATAACCAATAGTCTAACCCTGCCTAGGTGTAAGTTCTATCTAACATTGGCTGCACGTAAATGTAACAGTGCTGTCCGCAATATATTTGTTGTATTTTCCACGAACCATGGCGTGTTATTGTATATGTTGGAAGAAGCTACAGCCTATGGTGGTCTCCTGGACTTATAAACGTAGAATGGAAACCGTAGTGTAGATAGGTCGAACGCTGTGAATCTGAGGACGAGCAATACATTTGGTAGTTAGATAAATTTATGACATGTGAGTGGATATGTTGGAGGGAAAGTATCTTACAATATTTTGCTGGCAAGGTAAAGAACTCATACAAAATTAGCTTCAAATTGGATGGTTTGAATTTATGTAGATGGTAAACATATCTGGGGCGTTCAAATGAAACCCGTTCGATGGAATTAGTTGGGGAATAATAAATATTTTTACATAAACTTTGTACTGTAGTCATGTATCATAACTGTTTGAATATGAACTTTTCCTCTACCGTAAGCATTCATACTCTTGTTCCATTGAGGTACTAACACTGAACATCCTATATATAGAATACAGGTTAGTATTTGAACCACTGTTGTACGGCGTCCTTCACCTCGTCATCAGTGTGTAACGCAATGACATTTCCTATCAAGCATGGGAATCGCGCTAGAAATAATGTGTTGATGCCCAAGGATCCTACTTCGAAGAATTTTAAAGATTTGTACCAATATGTTTAAGTTTTTTGTTCACGAAATATGGTCGCATTACTTTCGAGACAAGCCTTGTATGTTATTTTGATATCAAACTTTAAGAATAAAAAATCATTACCTATCTGTTCTTTTTACATTGCTTAAGTTTACTGTTATTCTCTGCAAGTAGGGCGCATACATAGTCTTTTTATTTTACTACTTTTTCAGTATTTCTTTTTCATGTGAGCTGCAAAATGTAATCGAAATTGATACTAATGATACGTACATTAAATCAGGAATACACATTATTTTATTGAAGGCAATTCAATAACATTTTTAAGGTTCCTATAATTTCAACAGCGATTTTCCACAAGTTGGAACTTGGTAGTAGTGCTTTTCTTGCACCCAAACTTTCAATGTTGATCAAAACGTTGGATAATCGAAGAACACTTTTAACTGTGATAGCATGGTAATCGCTGAAGCCACTTTCGAGGTATATTAAACCTAACGTAATTTCAGCATTTTTTTATCATTCAACGGTAGATCATTGTATAATTTGTGAGTATCGGTTTAACAGCGGACAAATTCTCATTAAGACGTAGCAAAGGACATGGCTCTGAATTATCTTACTGTCAATATATAAACAAAAATACTCTTGGAAAATTAGGTTACAAAATTAAAGGCCAAATTTAGAAAATTGTCTAAATCCGAGCAGGATGCAATAAATAGGTCTTTGCGACGTTTGAAAGAAAACAAAATGAAAGAAAGCGTAAAACTGCATTTTGTTTTTATCGATATAACAGGAAAAGTTGACAATTTTTTTGTGAACTTTGCGTAGACTAAAACGAGCGAGTATACCGAGCTTATGGGAGTTGCACCGCGACCATCGTAGGAACAGAAATGTAACCCAATCTGTCCCGGGAATAAAATAAAATTTAAAAAAAAAGACAAAGAAATGTCCTCGGGGATTGCTCTGTGAACCGATCTTCTGGGACGTTAACATCGACCCATGGCTGCAGAAATGAGATCAAGTGGAACAGGTCTCCGCAATTATACTCCCACTGAGGACGGCGAAAACGCACAACCATGTCGTATCCAATGGAATCATTGCGTGTGGTGGGAGGGTGTATGCACACAGCTTTAGTTAGAGTAAATACTTGACGAAGACCCTAAATTGAATATAAATGCGCTGGTTTGATTCTCAGGGACATAAAATGCATCTGGCTTATATACTTCAGTACGTGTGTTAGATACTAAACCCAAGTCACGGAAGAAATAGAAAATCCACTTACATTGGGTAACATGTTTCTATTCAATCCATATAGAATGTATTAATACACATGTTGCCGATGATAAGTGGCTTTTCACAAAATATCTAAGCTCGCTATTAATGCCAAGAAAGTTGGACTGAGTGGCTGTGACTTAGTGGTGGAGCGTTCGTTGAGATTCAGAGGTCGTAGGTTCAACCCAAGCGGCCGACAGTCTTTGCTGAGTTTTTTTTTCAGGATTTGTTTCAGTCACACCAGCCAAATATCGGGATATAACCTTCAACCGAGGTCCTTACGACATGTTCCCTCATCCCTTCCCGTCCCCCATCCAGGTCTGGGCCTTAGATGCCCAGGTCATAAATATTTTTAAACTTAAAATTGAAAGTATTGAGAGTGGTAATTCTGACGTTAATATTTTACGGTTATAGTAAGTTCCTGGCAGTTGAACGTAAGCTTGTAGTGTTCAAAATTAAGATATTTAGAAATATAACCCGCATGATGAGGAACTCCACAGGCCCTACGATTCACCTGAATTTGAAAGAATAATAAAATCACCACGGCTAATTTGTCGGGTCATGTTGCTCGGATGGAGGAAAACGAATATTCTATTCTATCGTGGTTGGGGAGCTGGAGGGAAAGAGGCTGCTGGGAAAACGGACGCGTCATTGAGTGGACAATATTAGAAGGAATCTTCGAGAGATAGGAGTTGGTAATGTACACTGACTTGATTGTCCAATATAGAATCCAATGGTGAATGTTTGTGTTATGGTAAACTTGCGAGTTCTGGAAGCCACAGAGTTAGTTAATATACTGTTAAACAATGTATGTATCAAACAAAAAATAGTTATAAATGATCAGAATAATAATCTAAATAGGAATAAAAAGAAAAGTGAACAAATAACTATGGGAAACAAATAAGTAGTTTAAAACTTTTAAGTGATTGGAGGGAAAAGAGAAATAAAGAAAGGTTCACAATAATTAAACAGCAATTGTAAATTTTTAAATTAAATTTGTAACAAGTTATGGGAAAAGGAAAACACGAAAAAACGAAATAAATGAATACCAGGAAAAAAACAATGTTTTGTCCATTTTGAGACAAATTCAGATAAGGGTGCCATCTGCTCTCTATTTGAAGGACCTTCTTTCAATCAAAGTATCATACATGAAAAGAATATGCATAGTCCGTTTATTATAAGGAAATATGACTGATGTATACTTAAGGTTGATTATGGACTTTTAAAACGTTCTTATGTAAACTCAAGGAAATGGGAAAAGCATATTGTTTTCCTTTGATCTTCAAATAGAATATCAACTATTAAAACAAAGTACAATAGCAGATGTGAAATGTGTTAAACATTACAACTAATAGGACCCAGATCTAATCTGGAGAAGAGAGTAGAGGAAATACAACATAATGTAAAACTAAATCTATGTGTTTTGTCATATGTTGGCCTTATATGTTAAGTTGTAAATGTTAAGTTGTAACCTGCAGCGTTGCAGGTTAGTATTTATCGGTAATATTTAAAAAATACATGCTTTTAAAATATATAAATATATAGAAATATATGAAAGTAACAATATAATATTATATTGTCCCGTGACTTACGTCGGTGTGCAAATTTTCATCATGGTACGACATCAAGAAATTAGCTAAATTAACATTGCTAAATTTGAGGACACCACGAACTATTGTGAACTAAAGCAAAGAATGTAGCTAAAAAGGAATCACAATTTACTTGAGTCCATCTGTCATGCAAGTTGTACTGGTTACTGGCTAGACGGCTTTCACAAAGCCGTTTCTATAAACTGACCTCAACCAGTATTAAAGCTGTGATATTTCCAAATGTCCATTCCGAATTTTGATTGCCCACTGGTAATTTACAGGGATTGATATTTACTATTAAATATTTTAAGTGATGATATATTACATTATATTTAAAACTCAAATAACCTTTCCCAACCCTCGTGCTCCAGGCGGTAACGTCACACACTATGAATTAGCAATGTGTAGGCACGTAGTTTCGAACCCCATGGTCCACTATCTTGACTGAGGTTTTCCATAGTTTCCTTAAGTTTCACCAAGCAAACGACGGAATAGTACGAGGCCCTGGTCTTTAAATAAGGCCCTGGTCTCTACCTACTACATCCTCTTCCATACCATATCTCACCCTGAGACAAAGATGCCTAAAAGTCATAAATTAATTCAATTGAACTCCAAATAATCTTTGTATAGGAAAATATTTAAATATAAAATACCAAACAATCGTTTGAAATACAGTATTTCTTGTAGCGAAACGTAGTTGCAAATAGAATAATGTTCGTATCATATCAAATATTTTTAACATGGAAACTCATTTGAAACTAAATATCGTTTTTATCGATTTTTTTTTTTTGGAAAGCGAATATCTAAGAGCCATTTTAAATACCATATCTTTCAAATTGAAGAAGTTTTCGAGATTCGTATCCTTCGTAACAAGAACCCAATATGGAACGTAGGTAATATAATGTAGGCTATGATAGTCTAGAGACGTCTGGCCAAGACTAATCAATCCGTGTTTTGTGTTGAAAGTGAGCCGACACAATATTTAACTTCTGCTGCTGTTAAGATTAAGCTTTAAAATGGTTTAGAAATCGAGTTTTTTAGCGTTAAGATGTCACTCACAGCTGCAGTGAACATTTACACCAAAGAACTGTAATATTATTAAGCACTTAACAGAAAGTGTACCTAAGCTTTAAACTAAACTTAAAAAATAGACTGAAAACACGCATTAGTTTCTTAAGATGATAAGATTACTTGAACATTTAGTAGTACCAATAGAAGGTAACAGCTATCAGAAACAAGGATAATAGTTTAATCAGTGAAATTATATTTGTTTTATATAAAATATTTTTCTCATTGCTTTAGTTTCTTTCAACCATTAGTTCTTGAAGATGACCTTCTTTAGCGTACTCAAATATTTTGTAAAATTTCAGAATGGTCTCCGAATCATTTGATATTACATACAGATTCACCCAGCAGGCACGAGCAGGGGTGTACTCGTAAATTGTCCAGCACCGGAACGTTTCAAATTTTGCCATATGTTATACCAATAACTGTGAAGTGAGGAATAGACATAAAACCAAATTGTTAATATTGACAATACTATGGAATACTTTATCAATTAAATTTGAAAAGTTTACCATTTAGAAGCTGAATAAGAAACATTTAATAGAATGAAAGCCATAGTACAAAATATTTTATTTTTCTTACTGAAACAGTCCAATCATGATATAACCACATGTTAATGTGTTACAAAAACTTATTAAGTGGATTAAAATCCTCCAAATTAGTTGGTTTTGCTTGTCTTGTTCTGTTGTCATTTGAAGTTTGGTGTTTTTGCAACTACGTTTTCACATATAGCTCTGGATCTCAGTCTCTCAAGTTTGGGTCGCGAAATTCACAACCATTAAACTTTACACATGTTGCACTGTCAGACTTGTGCGGGTAGGGGTAATGATAAGATAAGATAAAGATAAAATGAATTTTATGGGCGGTAACAGCACTATGGCTTACGCCCGTCCGGAGTAATGATAAGAATCAGTAGACTCAGTCAATATATATATATATATATATATATATATATATATATATATATATATATATATATATTTTGTAAAACGGAATATGTTTTCCCAAAAAGCAGTACCGGAAGGGCGTTCCGGTACCAGTACACCCCCTGGTCATGAGGATTTTTTTTTACAATCTCAAATACAAAGATGTTTGCTGTTGAACACAGCTACAAAAAAAAATAATTAATAAGACAGACGTTACTGTAGAGCACGAAGTACTTCTATTTCTTTATTATATGTAAGTTTGTAATTTGCCATTGAGTAGTTTCTCTCTCTCTCTCTCTCTCTCTTTTCGTTGCACCGGCACACCTGCTTTTCTACATTAACACAAAACATAAGTAAATATCTTTAAACTGTGAAAAGAGTTGAGCAAGAAACCTTTGCTTTTTAACAAAAAGTTATAGTCATTTAAACAAGTGAATGTTTTGAAAAATCAGTTACATTAAAATATTAGTTGACTTGTATTCAGTCATCATTATCCGGACCATCAACGCTACCATAAAAACGTACAGTCTGGAGGAAGGTACGGTACTTAACAACGGCCGCTAGACTCATGTTAGGACAAGCAAGAACAAGTGTGCAAGCGGAATCTTCGGAAACGTTTTCCGCCGCAAGTAACAGCATACCCAGCAGCTGTCCGTTTTGTCCTGGCACGCTCATGTTTTCCTAATGTCTCCGGTTAGAAACAACGGATTTTGCTCGTTCTTGTACAGGGTAAAAGTGACTATTTTGAACATTTACATTAGCATTAAGGTTAACGTAAATCAACTATCTCGAACAAAAGATGGCAGCACTACCTCCGTATATGTCTAATGTATTTTATCGTTGCACGAAATTGCAATGCTGCTCCTACAAATTCAAGCCTAGAGAGTTCAAACTTACATAGACGAAAGATCTTAACTAATTCAAGAGTTCGATCAATGCCATTTTTATTCCTTTATTGAATGAGCTTCATTGTTATAAATTTTGATATTCACAAAAACAATCAAGTGATTTCAACAATTAATAAAAACGAAAATAAAAAATCGCCATTGATCGAAATTTTGAATTGGTAAAGATTTCTTCCCTGAAAGTTAGAACTCTCAAGGCTTCAATTTGAAGGAGCAGCATTAAAAGTTCGTGCAACGATAAAAAATACTTTATATAAATACGAAGCCAGGGCTGCCATCTTTTGTTGGAGATCGTAGATTTACATTAACTTTAAAAAATATATTCGGCTCGCAAATGGAGTTGTCTTTCATCCTTAGGTGTAACCTTCACTTTCGAAAGAAACTACTATATTTCCGGTCAAAGCACAATACCGAAGTATAAGCTTTTATTTTTATCGTTTGAACTTAGACAATTCGAATTTTCACCTCACTGAAAGGTAACAAAAAATATTTCATCTTCAAAACGTATTCTAACACAAAATTTGTTTCAAGTAAATTACTCTGTTTTCACACAAGTTTAAGCCACCTTGTTTGTTTACTATAGAACTCCGAACTAGACTTTTGACACTAATAAATCAAAGTACGGAAGCAATTTAATTACCCAAAAACTCGTTTCAACTTAAAACAAATAATATAAAAAATATTGTAGAATATGGAATTACTACTTTCTACAAGTGTACAATATCTTTATGACAAAATGAAAATCATTTGTCCACCAAATATTTCCTTTCTCCTTTATGACCGACAATCTGAAGACTATACCAATTTCAATACTGAAAATTATTCCACTTTTTATTTTGATAATTATTCTCTCTTCATTCATTCATTCGTTCATAATTACATCAATACCTTATTTCTTCTTGAATCCGATTTGTCACTAGTTTTATAGCTCCTAAGTCACTTCTATCACTGCTATTTTCTTATACAACTTGAAGATGCTTGAAATACATAATCGCTACGTTTCTCGCTTGCATACCATAACCGATTACCAACTAGCCGTTTCACCTAGTTTTCAGAGAGAACAAAAGATGTAGACTCTTGCACTGAAAGATCACCAATCACAGTTTCAGAACAGATGTACACTCTGTTACAGTAGGGACTACTGTCAACTCACTTTAGTGATTATAGTGGAATATAGTCATTCAATATCATTTTGAATCCTACTTAGAAAAACTGTAGAGAGCGATTTTTAAACTCTCCAAAGAAGAGAACAAAGGTGCGCTCATTTAATAGAATAACGTATAAATATAACAAAAAGAGATAGTAAAGGTGTTAAATTTACATAACCAATAATTAACAAATGACGATAAAAAAAACGAATATTCGTATTAAAATGCAGTTAAAAAGGAAAAACTATGATTTTGGAAAGATAAAATCATATTGCGTTTTCCAAAGCATATTTTTCCTGAGTGTACAAAGCTTATTTATACGATACGGAATGGTTTACGTTTTCGAGCTCTAATCGTTTTACTCTGAACTCTTCAATTTCTAAAGAATTTGTTCCTGTTTAATATTTTAAACTCAGGGTTTTGATGTGAAAACTCGTCGACTTCTATCAGTGATAAATATAATAAATATTCTTGATAAATCAGAAATTATACACAAAGTTAAATATTGTTGTGTCGTGTAGCATGTAATGCAATATAAGTAATTATGTAAAAATGTAATAAAAATAAATATATTTAATTTTAAGAAACAGGGCACGAAACAGGTACTTGGTATTTCCGTTTCCGTTGTCATGGCGGGTTTTTAAGTGAAAAAAGTACCGAGCATGAGCCCTTGCCTTGTATTTGATTGTATGTTTAACTGCTGAGTATTCGTATCTCTAGGGACAGGGAGACAGCTGTTGCTTCTCTGGTAACTATTAATCAATCTATGTTTTTATTGTTTAAAGGTAATTCAGTTTTCTAACAAAGTTTTGTATCTAGAATTTCATTCATGAATGAATCAAGGAGACAGATGCAGACTAATATCAGATTTCATAGACAGAACGGAATGTTACTAATTTCATACTCAGTATTCAAGGTGCAAGCTTATGGCTAGTCAAAGATCAACTTAGGCTAGCATTACAAAGTTCGGCTGTAACAAACAAGCATTCCATAGTCCATCTTGGTCTGCTGAGCGAAGTGCAAGAAACGACAGCAAAACAAAGATCGAATCGATTGTGGTTGGTGCTCTGTGACGACACACCTCCCAGAGAACTAAAATGTGATTGGAACATCAAAATCAAGATTGATATAAAACCAAGTCATTCGATACTTCGTCATACTAAAGCCAATAGGGACCCTTCGATAAGAATTACTTAAAGTCACTTATTATCCCTAGGAGCATATTTTGGCTGTGATTTTGCTGGGGCGGTGCCGGGGGGTCCTGCTGCAGAGTACGGTTCGATATATCTCAACCATCACTTTCATACTCAACATATAAAATAAAATAAATCAAAGGACGAAAGTGGCCTAAATAGCCAGAAGTCCGGTCGGGTGGCCCTGCGGGCCCTTGACAATTACTTATTCGGCGGCCCGTCCTACTCCATGAGTTGTTTCATTGTTTCATCAATACTGATTTACTACACAAATATGAAAGGTATTAGCTTAGGATTTCTAGAAGGATGTGGAAAGGAGAGGCTCAAGTTCTGTACAAGGATGTACCAATTAAACCCATTAATGAATGCCTACAGGAGAGAAAGATCAAATACATGACGTCCACATTAACTAAAAAAATTTGCACAATTAAATTAACAGTTTGACATAGATATAAAAATACTGAGACATCGAATTACACTACAAGAACTAATACTACATACAAAATGATATAATTACAATGGAACGAGAGAAACGATAATAATTAACTACACGACATACACTTATTCGTTAAAACGGATGCACGAGAATGCATGCGAAATCAGGAAAAAGTGCCCACATTGAAATTTACATCAACGATGGGTTTCACGAAATTAATCGCAATTTTAACTCAAATACAGATTCCTATGCCTCCTGTATTTCCATACTTACTCCAGACTTACAAAAAGAGACAAGATTACGAATAATTAATAAATAAATAGTGGAAATGACAATAGAAGAGTTTTAGGTACTTTCGGGAATTTGTCCACTTCCAGTTCAGACTATTTTGAAAAATTTAAATTTGTCCACTTCCAGTTCAGACCATTTAAATATTAATATCTTACTTAATTAACTTTTTCAGAATAATAGCTTGGTGCGGGGGTCGTGTCCTGCGGCGGTGTCCGTTCATCCAACTATAATTTATTAAACAAACAATATTTATTATATATCAAAGGACGATAGTAGCCATTGGGCTAGAAGTCTGGTCTTGGTGGCCCTGCGGGCCCTTCACAAATTTAGTTAGTAACGGTCCTACTCCTTATCCTCCCTTGCCAACTCCTGTAATATCTGTAACTGCAACATGCCGAGGGAAAGGAGAAGTCAGTGTAAGGAAAAGCAGAAAAAAGAATGTGAAAAGAAATTACTCAGAACCAAACAAGAGAGACAAGCATAATCCAAACAAGGAGGAAGATGGAAAACAAATGAAAATAAATTCCAAAGAAGATGTAAATATTTTCAGACCTGAAGCGGTGTTTTGTCAGGGAGAAAAACGACGGGAACAAAAAGAGAGAGACCCTGAAGGAAGAAAGGAAGAGATTATATCAAACAAAAACGATGGCAGTTCCACTTCTATCCACAAATACTCCTCCTCTTCCCCTAATTCTCCTCATACCATACTAAATGACTCAAATAGCACACCTTCTCCCAACATAAAGAGCAACATTCCATCACAAAAAACTAAAAATCCTTACATTCTTACAAATCCATTCCGTTCATCATTCCATAGAAAATTGACTAACCCGTATGATGATAACAGTTCTATTAAAGAAGTAAATTCACAGAGGAATTCTAATTCTAATGGTAGATCGGAAGAAAAAGAAAGTTTGAAGAACGAAGTCATTATTAGGAATTATAAATCCGAACTCAAGAATCCGATTTCACTTCATAAATTAATTACAGAAAAAGCTCCAAACATCAAATTAACCATTTTCCAATTTGAGAATTTCTCAAGCTATAAAGTACATTTTCCAGATAACGAAAATTTAAAGATTTTTACAACGAAGCTTAAAGAAACAGATTTTGGACCAGAAGCGATCTGGATAGTAAGCGAAAATAAATTACTGAAAAAAGAAACCTTCAATACAAAAACTTCATTTTCATGCGTTGTGAGGGGTATCTCTACTAACACTAAGGCGGAAGACATCAAATCTTATCTTTTGAAAGAAAAAATTCCAATCACTAATGCGATAAGAATTCGTAATAGTATAGGTAAAGTTCCTTTAATTAGATTATTTACTAAAGATCCGACATTAGTTAGTAAACTCACACAAATGGCATTACCGTAGGGTTCCCTCGTTACAATGTGGAAGAATCTTTTAACAACGCCAGACCTTATCCATGCACTATCTGTTACAAGTATCATACCGGTGAGAAATGTAACAACCGTCCTACATGCTTTAAATGCGTTAAAAACCATATTAGTAAAACATGCAATATCACTCCTAACAAAACATTTTGTGGCTCTTGCAGAAAGAATGGTCATAGAACTGCGGCCTCAAATTGTCCATTGAGACCTTATAAAGGCAAATAGATCAACAAAAATAAAGTCTTCAAAACTGAAACAAAGATTAACAAAAATAAGCCAGTCCTGGATCTGAGCAACAAGGCACATAGTAATTCTTCTAAACTTCAAAATACTTACAACAATGAGCACACTGAGGCTATTCTGAACTGGGTTTATACCGTACTTTCTCTGATAACACCGATGGAAAATATGGATAGGCTTCAATCAACTCTAAATCAAACAGCAGAATAATTTTTATCGTCATCTAAACATTGTCAAATCGATAGACGGTAATATTTTCATTGGAAATGAACCATTCTACAAAACGAAAAATACAGAATACGCATTTTCACGAACGTAAGGAATGTTAAGACAAAAACTAATATAAGAAGAACAAGGAATGAAATAAACTTTATGAGCGATGTCCCATGGAGGCACGAGATACACGAGATAGTATTTACAACATACAGATAATTTAGCTTCTGCTATCTCCAAACACTAACCTAATTTTGATTCTAACCAAATATAATCCTATTCTTGGATTTTTCCTTAATTTTTTTATTCAAATTATAATAGTCGTCCCTTATTTTATTTTACAAATTTTAATTACTTAAATCAAATAAATTTATTCTTTCTAGATTCAAATTTTAATTTCAGTTCAAAATTAGAGTAATAAACATATAAAGAAATCCTGTGTAAATCAACAGTTAATACAAATTCTCATACGTCTTAACGATAAACAAATTATATACTCTTTATACCATATTATTTTTAAATAAAGACTTTGTTAAATGGGAGCATTTAATTGGCTGAGATTTTGGTGGTTGTTTGTTTGGATGTTGCAGGGGGTGGGTCCTGCTGCAGAGTTCGGTTCGATTTATCTCAATTATCACCTTTATACTCAACTAATAAATAAATCAAAGGACGAAAGTGGCCTACGATGGCCAGAAGTCCAGTCTGGGTGGCGCTGCGGGCCCTTGACAATTAACTTAATCGGCGGCGACATCGTGGCCACAATGAATGAAGAAATGAAGAGTCCTGAAACAGAAACTATCCATCCTACCTCACCTGATTCTCCTACTCCGAGAGATACATTCAGTAACCTCAACAAAATAACTTGTTTCTTCATAAAGGATGTATACCCTCACCTTTTAACGGATTTCCATAAAGTACACAATTATATTTCTAGCCAATTATATAAGCACATTTTGTCAACCTTTGATGATAATTCGGGTATCACACTAACTATTGCCATTAAAGACAATAAAACTTCTTTGCGTTATTCAAAACTGAATGGTTAACAACTTAATTAGGCTCTCCTGTCGATGCAAGTGCTAAATTGCGTGTTACCGGCTCTCAAGTAACATAAGGTAATAGTATATTACCAGACCATCAGATGAGCAAAAGTTTTTCAAGACATTTAAGAGGAAGGAATTCGGGCCGGAGGCTTTTTTTGAAATTACAGATTATAATGAAGACCAATTTAAAGAAATGATCAAGTAAACTCCTAGCTTTTTCTATGAAAATGCCAATCAGATAACGTCGAGTACGACCCCTAATGCACCTACAGAATCCACTGAGAATCAAACTACTTTGGAACCAAATAGAGCAAATCAAACTGAGGGCACTAGTAATTATGCTATTATAATTAGAAATATTGACAAACCACTTATGAATCTTCTAAACTTTCACAAATTAGTTACAGAAAAAATTCCTACCATGGATATTACAGCATTTATGACAGAAAGAAACACTGGACTAAAAATAGAATTCAAAGATGGATATACAATACTAAAGACAATTTTTTGAAAATATTTAAAGCAAGCAATTTTGGACAAAAAGCAATAATAGAAGTTTTGAAAGAAAGAAAAATCGAACCACAGTCTCTTACTTCAAAAACCACCTTCACTTGTGTAATTATAGATGTACCAACGGACACTGATTTGACTGAACTAAAAACTCATCTCAAAACAAAAATTCATATAACCAATATCACGAGAATCAAAGGAGATAGAGGCCCACCTCCGCTCATTAGAGTATATACAAAGAATCCTTCTCTGGTGAGCGATCTCATTTCTAACGGAATAACTATAGGTTTCAACAGGTACAAGGTAGAGGCTTCTAAATCTGTGGCCAGACCTTTCCCGTGTAGAAAATATTATAAATACCATAACAATGTAAATTGTCCGAATCAGCCTACTTGCTACACATGTGGTCAATCCCATCAGAGTCACACATGTGAAATTGCTCCTAAACCTAACTTTTGTGCATCCTGCAATAAGAGTGGACATGGAACGGCCAGCGCTATCTGCCCTCTTCGTCCTAAAAAGCTAATCAAGAGCCTGTCAAAAAGATTTTTAGATCTTCAGATTTAAACATGAATAAAACATCTTCAACTAGTTCAAACAAATCAAATTCAAATTCAAACAAACCAGTTAACCAAGAGGAAGTTCAAACAATAGTTAAAGATGCAATAGAGGAATACTCATTACAATTGGCCAAATGGGTCACAACAATATTATTTCATTAACAATACCCGATAACCTAAATAATCAGTTTTACACTGCTGTAAATCAGGCTTCAGAGGAAATGATGAAATGTCGCTTCAATATTCTGAAATCTGTGGACGGGCACATTTTTGTTGGAAAAGAATCGTTCATAAAAAACAAAATTCAAATGAATTGTCATAGAAAGACACACTCATTTCTAAATCAATTTCAAATGCTAAATATAAAAACTATACACAGAGGAACTTACGCAACCTTTAACAATACAAAATATGTAATAATTCTACATAAGTTTCCACGGATGCATGGGCAACATTACTTACAAGATGCGAACTACAAATGCAAAAGAAGTGCTTAAAAGAAGAAGAAGAAGAAGTCCTGTGGGAATTCAACTTTGTATTTCCTGATCCATATCCTTAATCCTAACCAAGTCTTCAAGAATTTACAAATTAACTTATTAACAAACAGCTATTAGCCTTTTGCAGGTGCAATTCAAACTCTAGATTAGTACTCAAATTGATTGTACTGGTTGTGTGCGGGGTGGTTGCCTGGTGTCCGGGTTATGAGTTCGATTCGTGTTATCCCATTAAAAAGCTTTTTACAAATCCAATTAATAATAAAAAATTCCAAGGACGAAAGTGGCCAGAAGTCCAGCTTTGGTGGCCCTGCGGGCCATGGCAATTTACTTCAACGGCGACTTCGTGGCCATAGAGCAGCGTAGGGACTGATCGAGGTATAACCTATATCGCGTTGAGTTTCGGAATCCGGGAGTAGACTGGATGTAAATAGAGTCCTCAGTCACAGTATATTGAGATACGCATGATTTTGGGCTTGGACTAATTCAGTTCAAATAAATAATCAAACAAAGAAAACAAACGAGTCGTCCAAAATAATCACAGTTTGAGATTATACCAAAAGATTAACTATTCCCATAAAGAATAGTACAAAGGTCGTTTTTGGGGACACTTGCTAATATTGTAGAGATATTACCAGACTAGGAATTTACGTCTATCTGGACAGGAAGATCATTCGCAATAATTATTAACCATTCATTATCCCATAAATGGTATTTAGCAACAGCAAAAGCGTCAGCAAAGATACAAGTAAAATCAACCAGAAACAAAGCTTCAGAGGTAGACCGAAATCACAATAAAAAGAGGGTAGATCTCTCCAAAGCATAGACTCCATACAAAAAGAGAGCTTCCTACATTCGCTCACTTAAACGTTCACTGAGAAATGTCCAAGAAATACCAAGCGAGGATGAAGAGCAACATGACAAAGCAATGCATGATCATACACCAGACAATTACTCAAACAAGGATGTAATAACTTCTTCACCATGCTCAATATATTCAAATGAAGAGTTTCCTCCGTTCTCTTCCTCGTCCAACTTACCTAACTGCTCAGCTAAATTGAATTCAAATCACACAATTAATAGAGATCAGATAGATCACAAATCAAATAGAGAAAACAAAGCTTCAGAGGTAGATAATAAAGAAAAGGGCGAGGATAACGTTGGCATCGGTAATTCCAGAGGAAGGGAAAGCAATGGGAAACAAATGAACAATGAAGATACACCAATCTCTGTAGATGAAGAAGTTAATTTAAAATCACTATTATTCTAAGCAAAATTGCAAATGATCTCTTGGAGCCACTAACATTACACAGAATAATCAACACAAGATTACCTAACATTAATTTGAACATTTTCCCTATGAAACACCACACTGAGTTCAGGATGCAATTTGGTAGCCCTCAGGACAAAGAACGTTTCACACTGAAATTAAAGAAAGGATTTTGGCACTTTTAGAAGAAGCACAAAAACCTTTCACTAACACCACATTCACTTGCGTTATTAAAGGAGTCCGGACAAATTTGGAGGTAAACAATCTAAAACTCCATCTGAAACAAAAAGGGTTACCTGTAACGAATGTGAGAAGAATAGTTAATGATAGAGGACCGCTTCCTTTACTTAGGGTGTTCACAAGAGATCCTAACCTATTTAGTTACCTTTTACAAATGGAATATCTATAGGGTACAACAGATACAAAGTTGAGAAGTCTAGGACTAGGGGCAGACCTCTCCCATGAAGATCATGCCTGACATACCACGCAGAGAAAAAATGTTTTAAAACACCAGTCTGTTATAAATGTGGAAAGGCGCACCAGTACACTTGCAGGAATATACCAAATAAGAACAATTGTGGTACATGCAGGAAACGGTCACCGAACTGCCGCGTCTAATTGTCCTCTTAGTCCACGTCAAAACCTACAGCCAACATGGACTTGATGGGAGATCGCAGAACTGACGATAACGGGAAGATTCTGTTTCAATATCTACTTCAATCACCACTCATAAATGTTAATGTTGGACCGACAAGATTCATGAATAATTCTGAAACGGCATAAGATAGATCACTGATCTCTCCAACTATGATTAACTTACTTATACACAAAACTGTTCTAAAGAGTCTCCCATCTGACCATGAAGAAATTTACCTCCACTTTAATCTCCAAATCAACAGAAACAATAACACCATGGTATACATAAATTACAATAAAGTCGACTGGGAGAAATACAAGCAAATAATTAACCAGGAAATTTCAGAGGTCACTTTACCTATCACAACAATAGATGACATTAAACAAACTAACAAAATAATAACTAACTCCTTACAAACGGCTCTGAAACAAACCGTTAGGAAAGAAACCATAATTATCACAGGTGAGAGATTACCATCAGACATAGTACAGTTAATAAGATACAAACGCAGACTCACTAGTGCACAGAAGACACTCTGAAAATACGAAACATGAAATTAACACGCTAAATAAGGAAATTAAAATGAAAATAGGGGCCTACAGGGAAGCCAAAAGAATTGAACATATTTCGACGCTTATAGAAAATTACCATAAGAATGTTAAAGTCTTTTGGAAATCAATCTCATTCCGACGTAGACAAAATTCGGGCAAAGCATTACCTATTACACTTGATAACCTTCCCATCACAAGCCACAAAGATTTCATAAATATCTTTCATAGAAAATAAACAGATAAGACGAAAGAGGACAATCAGGACCATTCAGAAAAGCTCCAAAAAGAAGTCTCAAGTACAGCGAAGAAAATTCGTCAAATCATAGACCATAACACGGTTTTCACAGAATTATACAAACAAGATAACTCAAATGACAACATAGAAATACTTCTAAAAGAAATAACAAGTAAGGAAATAGTCTCAATAATTCAAAAGAAAAGGAACACCTGGCACCTGGTCCTGATGGTATAGCATATATAGTTCTAAAATGCACCTCCCATCTTTCATAAGATTCTCACTTCCCTCTACAACGCTTCAATAAAACTAGGTTTCATTCCTGGCGCATGGAAACAGCCCAACACCATATTCATCCCAAAACACAATTAAAACCGTCTTCAATCAGATAATTACCGTTCTATAACACTAACTAATACCATAGCCAAGATTTGTGAAACTGATCTATCCAAAAGATTAAGTTTATACTTAGAAGAATCGGAACTCATAAGCAATAATCAAGTTGGATTCAGAACACAAATATCAACAATAGATCAATTAATCCATGCCTCTACTTACATACAAACAGCGTTGAATTCAGATCAAAGAACCGCAGCCATTTTTATGGACTTAACTTCTGCCTTTGATACAGTATGGTATGACTGCGTACTGTATAAACTGTATGCGCTCAACTTGCCAACTACCATAATCAGATGGATTAATAATTTTCTGACAGGACCACGCAGATCAGATCTGGAGAAGGACTATCAGACACAATCACTATTCATAGAGGAGTACCTCAAGGTGCTGCATTGAGTCCTCTTTTGTACACAATCTATGTAAATGACACTACTACACCAACCCATCCAAATACCAAATTTGGTCTATTTGCGGACAACAGAGCGTTTTGGACGAGTGCTAAGTCTACAGATTCGGCCATTAATAACCTACAAAAATTATAAAAAGATTCGTGAAGTGGTGCCGGACATAAAAGTTGTAACTTAATCAAAATAAAACCCAATTCATAATTTTTTATCATTCAGGCACAAGAGTCGACAACGAAAAATTTATCACTATCAAAAATTCCAAAATCAAACCTCAAAAAACAGCAAAATATTTAGGAGTAACATTCGACCAGAGACTCACATTTAAGCATCAAATCAAGGACAGAAAGATTTTAGCTCTTGGAACACTAGCAAAACTTAAATACTATTTTCGATCTACACTTCCAATTTCCATCAAAATTAGATTATATTTATCTATTCTTAGGCCAATGACACTGTACGGACACGAACTTTTTCACAGCAACATTTCCATAGAACAAATCGAGAAGTTCTAGAGATATTGAATGAGATCTTCAGAGAGATTATGGAGGGCAAATAGGGAAGAACTTTACGACAGAATTCCTATTACGCCCATAAATACATACATGCGATCAAGTAAACAAAAATATACAGTCAGCAAAAAACAAACAAATCATAAAAGCAAATCTTCCTCAACAGATGAATCTAAGAATTCTCACAAGTAAAGTACCCGAAGTGAGGACTCGAGTTGCTCATCAAGTGATACCTTAAATTGAAGCTAGTGATGAGTATAGTACACCTGTGAAATCCTAGCTGCAGAGCTCCAGAAATAAAAAGGTTATGGCGGGTCAAAGTTCAAAGAGAAAGCGAATTGTATTGATACAAGTCACAACGAAAGGCAGAACAAAAGTCAGAAGGACATGGGTTTGAATTGAAATGCGATTCATATGAAGGAAAGAGGCACGTACAAAGTACTACACATTGATACAATCAATATGTAAGTCGTCAATGAAGGCGTGTGATAAGCATATACTTTGCTCACAATGAGCACACTTGACAAAAGAGATGTTCTCACATGAGGTCTTGTAACACTCGTCACGTATATTAGAATCAAAACAATAATCCAATGGAGACATCCAGGGCTCGGGTTCCTCATCCAAGTAGCCGCTTTTGTAAAACGCAAACCTGATCATTTTGCGAAATCATGAGGCGCTGAATTGGAAGAAAGTGAAGGACTGCATTCGTTAAATGTTATCCCGATGCCAGAGATTAATGTCCGAGGAAGCGATAACTGTGTCAGTAATGAACCTGATAAATGATTTATATGGACGGAAGAAGTAAACATCAAATGGTTGGGTGAAACCAGTGCAACCACCACTAATTAAACGTTTGAACAGTGTAATATGATTAGGGCATAATTCATTTGATACGTTATCATCCTTATTTGCACTCCATGAATCCAGCAAAATCAAAACTGTATCACGATCGGCAGGCAGGCTATTCCAGAATACAGAATAAAACTCTTTTAAATCACTTTTGTTCATGTTTGCAGTCTTTCCTGGATGGGGCACTATGTTATCGGGATCGTTTAGCTTATTTCCTGGAAATTGACCACTGGAGATACAAGAACGTACATCGGAATATCAGGCAGAGAGAGCGATATCATTCTACACATTACATTAATGGGGAGCAACTTACGACGTATTACCATCGGGATAATCAGCAAAACATGGACATCACAAGCAGCTAAATTCGCTTTCTATTTGAACTTTGACCCGCCATAACCTTGTTATTACTTGAGCTCTGCAGCTAGGATTTCACAGGTGTACTATACTCGTCACTAGCTTCAATTTAAGGTATCACTTAATGAGCAACTCGAGTCCTCACTTCGGGTACTTTACTTGTCAGACATAATATAACGTATCAAGTATTACTCCTTATTAATTAATTTTATGCAGAACATACGAAAATGCATATTAAAAACTCAACTAATAACATCACGATTCGACGATTAAAGAGAAGAACAATATAAGGAAAACCAAACAAAATCACCTAGAAACAAATTAAATACAGTTACGGATTAATTCTCACAAGCTTTATTTTATACCTATTCATAAATCAACTTACTGTCCAAACTCTTTGAGTTATTAGAGTCATGTTTGGTAGACAATACTTAGTATTTAATTATTCAAGTTCTGCGTATTTCAACGTTAACAACAAATATTCATATCCTGTGCAATTCTGTACATCAGGAAGTTCTGTGATACATTCGGATCAAATAGTTTTGAACATACAATATAAATTTAAAAGAACAAAAAGCTATATTGATTTGCCAGGGGAAGGTTTCTGGTTGCTTGCGTGGGGGATGCTTGTGTCCTGGTGCAGTGTTGGTTAAAATCCAATCATTCCAATCCAAATATATACTGTACCTCTTAGGACGAAAGTAGCTGAAAGAAGCTAGACGTTATGCTGGGTGGCCCTGCGGGCTCAGCAAATACTACTTTACCCAAAACGTCGTGGCTCTGGCTCTTACATTCGATCGTGATTGAATAACTCGTTTACAAATAGACTTGGTGCTGCTGACCAGACCAGACTCAGTGTATCTAGATAATAGCACAATGCTCTACTAATATGATAAACGTCTAATAGCCCCTTCGCGCTTCTTTTATGTTGGATCAGAAACCTGGCCGAATTTAAAGTAAGTGATTGTAAGTGAACACCGCCTATCGTACACTATTTGTTTACAGGTAAGCTATATGGCCAGGTCATCAGTTGTTAGGAGTCGATTTCTATCGATAGAATGGATGCAATAAATCAAAAACTGGTTTAAATCAGTTGAAAGTATTTAAAACATAAGCAGAGGTATTACATTTTCTTACAAAGGCAGTTTTTCGGCTGTTTGATGTCTAATGCGGCTGATGCATATAATATTTAATACACAGAATACAATGATGTAAACTGTGGATATGTACGAGGGGAAAATATCAAATAAATTACTATTGTTCATTATATCCCGAAAAGAGTTAATTTCTCTGTTCCTTTGTTCACGATTCTTTTTGTACCTTTCAACATACGAAGTCACCACACGATCATTTACCGTGCAACTAGACAGATAGACAGACAGACAGCAACCAGAGACGTCAGACAGTAATCGGAGGGCTGGAGTCAAATTGTTTTATCTAGCGACCTAGGGCATGGTGTGGTAGTGGCCATAAGGCGATTTAGTGGCAAGTTACATTGGTCTGTGGGCCCCACTCTACCACAGATTCAAACTTATGTTTGATACCGATAACACTTAATATTAGGTTCTTTTCTTCGAAGCTTCATACTTGAGTAGGACTAAGATCATAATTCAATCACTGTTTCACAATTCGCAACTTTAGCTGTGTTTGATACAATTTCGCCAAATTCGACAGTAACTCTCAACTATAGCTCGACAATTATTCGCAGCGTTAACTGTCTCTAAATATATATAGATTAATGCGTGGTTAGGACAAAGAAGGGCTACATTATTATAGCTCTGTAATGGAGGAAAACTAAAGTAAAGAACTGGGTGTCCGACTTTGGCATCTAGAGTTTACTTAAGTAGAAAGCACATAAGCAAACTAGTGCTACTAAGCCATCCTTCTAGGCCAAAAAGTTAACATATTTCGAATGATTCACCATAAAATCACTTAGTTAAATATGCCCAGCGTGAGGGACCCGATCAGTTCGGCGCCTCCGTTTCGGCGCTACCGGTTCGGCGCCGCCGTTTTGGCGCCGCCGGTTCGGCGCAGTAACGTTTCGGCGCCGTACGTTTCGGTGCCAGAGCTTTACCTAAGAATCACACCAGGGAAACTATTGTATTAAAGAGGTATTAAAAACTTGGTCCATAAGATGCGACAGACGTAGTGTTTTAAAAAAACGGGGAAAATTGGTCACCGAAAAAAAAAGTCTGTTTTTATTCAATATTTCGTGCTACTTGGGAAAATAACGTTTATTTTTACTTTTACGGGGTCCCTGACAACATTTTATGATCAATGAAATAGTTAAAAGGTTAGTTGATGTTCAAAACATACATATAGAAAAAATACACAATGGGACCGCGTCTGACAAAGTTTTGAAGCAAAATGTTTGTTTTCTGGGTCTGAGACAAAGATGCCTAAGGGCCAGAAGGTAACAGAACGTTTATCTCATGTACAAGGGTGCTAATGACATATATTGCATTCCTAATGTAAATTGCAAGTGTTTTGTACATTTTTTAACATAAGATCATCCTATTGAATGCATTAGGTGTGTTAAGTAGTGGATACTGGAGATAAAAAGGAGAAGAAAAAAATTTCGTCAATAAAACCACGGTTTTTTACTTCGTGGAAAAAAACAATTTTTCCTGTTTTTTTAAAAAAACTTCCGGGTTTTTCCCGACCTTTAAAACACTATACAGAACAGATCCAGGGGCTGCTTTCATAGAAGAGATGCAATGAGACGTTTATACTTCAGTAAGTAATTGAAACATATAATATTTTTATTTAAATGATTTTAATTATGAAGTGTTTTTTTCGGCGGAAAATGAATTTATTTATTTTATTTCCAACATAAACAGGTTGAGCTACAGCAGGGATGTAACTAGTGAGGAGCAGAGAAACAGGATTCAGGAGCGCTACTCGTAATTTCGTAATGGCGCAATTTCGCAATTTATTATTTTATATTCAAAGAAAATAAGGGCATTACTTCCAAAGTTGGTCGGCCGTCTGGTTTTCGACTAAAAACCTGATGAAAGCTACGAAAATTTAAAAATCATCAATCTTTACGTCCAGTTCACTGATTTTCTGTTGTTCACATTTATTATTAATAATTACATTTTTCGTACATCTTAAATTAGTGACCATGGGAACGGGGAGGTTAGGTAAGGTTTGGTGCGGTCATGTATCTTTACACTTTCTGTTCTCATATACGTCACATTTCTTTTCACCTGTAGCAATGTTCACAATACAAATGATCGTAACTTTCCCAGAATCCAATCATGTGGTAACTTTCCGCCAAGTAGTTCCCTCCGCTACCCAAATAGTTCCATGTTTATCACCGATTATACAATAAAATAAACTCAACTTTCGTTCTTTTTATATATTATTAGCCACACAAATAAACAAATTATCCATTTCTTCCCTTAAATTTTCTAAATATTACTAGAAACGCCCGACCAACTTTGGAAGTTAACCCAAAATAAGTTAAATAATTAATTACAATGCATTCTGCATACCTTTGGAACAATTTATATATACATATAAAACAGATAGGAACGTCATGTTAAACTGCAAGGTTCGAGGTCGAGGTTCAAGTCCGACGGCGAAGTCGAGGTTGAAGTCTAATCTCAGGTCGAGGTTAAACTACAATTTTAACTAATTTCTGTATTTATATTACGAATGGAACCTCCAAATCTTTAGCCCCCTTGTACACGAGAGAAACATCCTGTCCTCTTGTGGCCCTTAGGCATCTTTAGCTCAAAGCATGAAAACTTAAATAATGCTTCATAACTGTCAAGAGCAGTCCCAAAAATGACTTTATTGACGATTTTTTTTTTCATCTCGAATATTCACTACTTACCCCATCTTATGCATTTCTTGTTTAGGTTTAGCAAAAGTAAAAGTTCTTACGTTAAAAATATACAAAAAACTTGATATTTAAATTAGAAAAGCAATATATCTTATTGGCGCCCTTGTACATAACAGACAAGTTCCAGCCACTTAAGTCATTTAGGCATCTTTGGCTCAAACCGTGCAACATAAATAATGTTTCAAAACTGTTAGAAGCAGAGTACAAGAAATAATGTTTTAAGTACTTCATTGATCATCAATTGTCATTGTAAAAGTATAAAGTACATTACTATGTCATAAGGTATGTTAATAATTTCCGTTTTCCTCACTTTGGCGCCGAACTGAACCGGCGCCGAAACGGTAGCTCCAAAACGTAGCCTGCGCCAAAATGGTGGCGCCGAAACGTAGCGGACCCCAGCGTGAAGATAAATGAGATGTCTGGTTAGTTCCACAAATAAACAGTAGCAAAGCGAGAAATTATGATTTTGTACTCCCAAAAGGTTAAAATTTAAAGAAGCATCGAAATAATTAAGTGTCCCCTTAATTAAATATACCCAATTCCGTACCTGAGTGTGACTAACATTTATTTAGTATAATAACCTTTTACTAAGTTAACAGTTACAACACTAGATTTTGATTGGATTCTTGAATTTTCTATTCTTTCAACTCACGTGTACTTTTCGCATTTTGAAATCTTTTACTATAAAATATATAGCATTTCACTATTACTCTCTATTGTGAAAGTGTTTTCAATTGATATTGCAGAACAAAAATGTTTAGTCAGATAATTGGAATTATTTACTTTCTGCTATCGACACTAGTTTGTTATATATCTCGTATTTGCTGAGCTGCTTCTAAAATGTTTCGTGTTTTTGCCTGAAAAAAAGAGTAAAAGTGATGTTTGTGCCATCTGGTAACAACAATATGGTGACAATTATGTCAGCGCCGTTTTAAGAATGAATTTATTATAGCTAGTATCGTAAAGAATGAAATATCTGTTTCACAGTTAATTATTTTTAAGCAGTTTTGTAGTTACTTTTTTAATGCTAATGATTGATTATTATCACTATATATCTTGTTGAATGGATATTTGTTAATTGAAAGGAGTGGTGAATGAAAGGACATATTCATTCCTTGTAGTATATCTTCATAGAGTTGACCAACATGGTCCAAAAAATCAGGCACTGTTTCTCAATGGAATTGGTCGTCTACGTTCCTCCTAATAAAAAGAAAGCTGTTCTTCGTCCAAAACATTCTCTCCTGCGTTGCCAGGTCTGACTGTGATTACTGGTTAGGCTCTACTGGGACTTGGATAACAGACTTTTCGTTTCCACTGACGATTCGTCACCTAAATCACATGCCACAAGGGTTATGCAATAACTTACCCAAAGGTGACTCTTTCTAGCAGTGTTCGATGGCATGTCGTGTGGTGCCATTTGCAGCGTCTGGTCGTAAAATGCAGGTCATGAAGATCTAAGCTGAAATGTAAAATTTCAATCTCTCTTGGGAATACATATGCTCATATCATGGAGTAATTTTCAAAAGTTTTGAGCAAAGTCCCTCCTTCCCTATTGCTTGGTGGTGTTCTCGATTTCTCTTACATACTTATGACTCCAGATATAAAATGCTTGATCTGTTTGTTGCGTCCAGCGCGGGTCCACCGTTCCGTCCTTACCAATACCACAAATTCTCGTGATTGGAGCAGAAGCGATAAGATATGTTATTAAAGAAATAATGTATTAGCATATTGATTTCAAGCTTGTTCACTGACATTCCTCGCTTCGCTGAGAACAGTCTGTCAGTGGTAAACATACCATTGCAAATCAGGTGTTATATGAAGTGTATTATGCCACCAGCCAAGAAATATGTTTGCTGTGTGTGTGTTGCTTCGTTCAGAGAACGAACACATCAGAGTACCAGAGTAAATGATGGCGTTTATGAGTGAAGTTTCAAGCAATTCTGCTCATGGCTTCTATTTGGTTGTATGACGGGATGAATAAAAAGCGTACATGAAGTGTACAGGTCGCAACTGTCGCAGATCTGTATGTGCACTTGAAGTGGATGTTGATTTTCTTGAGTTATACCATAAAGATGACGTGGTAGTTCCTTATTATTTTCAAAGTTGACAATTTTCTTGTATTGTAGAGAAGAAAGGAGATGTTGTAGTCGTCTGGTGGCCGGTGAAGTTGAATCACAGTAAGATGTTAGTTAGTTACTCCATTTTAAAGTTATTTCTGACTTACAGTAATGTTATTATTTATTTAATATTGAGTTGCAAGATGTTGGTGACAATTTCGATGAGAGTGATGATGATCACATTGGTGTCCTGAGCAGTTTGTATCTTGGAGAATCCATTAGAGATAACTTTCATGACATCTTCAAAATTCAGATTTTGAACAAGTGGTGTAAGTTTCTGTATAATTTAGGCAAAATTTATACTTCCAGAAGGTGAGTTTTCCTTATTATTGGCATCAATCTTTGGTTCTGGTTGAGAAACAATAGATGGTGATTTTTGTTGAGACTGCGAGGTAGTAGTAGCTGTAGTAGTAGTGGTTTGTCGGTCAGTATTTGAAGTACGAGAAGCTTTATATTTCTTGAAGGTTGTGCAGCCCTTGTAGTTGGCAGGATGATCTTGCTTGCAATTTGCACATGTAGCAGGTGTAGTACGGTCCATTTTGGTACATTCTGTGGACAGGTGAGCGCCTGCGCATTTAACACATCTGGGATTCATAAAACACGTATACTGCGTGTGATTGTAGCGCTGGCAGCGAAAGCATTGCAGCAATTTGTTTGGTCTGTATAACTCGATGGCAATGCGATAATGGCACAAATATTCAAGCTGAAAGATTTCTTGTATGTTGAAGTTCCTTTTAAGTGTGACTAAGAATAGTGGCATGAGTCTTGTGATGAGAAGTAGGATCACTACGGTACATTTGTTTGACATCTTGAATCGGATAATTTTGAGCAGCAAGTTCTTGATGGATATCATTAGTATCAGTGTCCACTGGTAATTTCCTGATTACAATTTTGAAGGGCCGTTCTGACTTAGGCACATCTGTGGTGAATTGTACGTTAGTTTGGAAGCAATATGCTTTGAGTTTATCGTAATCTTCCTGTGTACTGACTTGAAGACAGATTAAGTCATTGGTATGACGAATTTTAGGCGGATTTTTGCAGGTAGCAAACAAGGTTCTTGTAAACTGGTATTTCTGTTCTGTACCGTAAATAAAAAGTGCAGGTGGCTTGGATTTAGTGTCTTTAGGAGCAATATTTTCTTGAACTTCTAATGACTGATAACGATTTGTGATCTTGATACCTGGATCTGTGACAACATTGCGAAATTTTGCTGTTTTCTTTGGTTCGATGAAGCCATCGGTGTCCATTGAATGGTCAGATTCTGATGAAGTGTGAATTTCTTTAGCTTTAGTTTTATTATTATCATGATCTTGACGAATCGAACAGCACTGGCTACTTGCGCAGATTTCTTGACAGGTGGTGGGTCATCTGAATGCGGAGGATCCGGGCGCTCATGTATCAGAGGTGGGACATTGGTGGGAGGTGTCCCTAAAATGGGCAGACTTGGATCACTACTAACAGCACCTTTCTTCCTAGCTAATTGACATCTTGCTTGGCGTTCTAATCTAGCGATCATCTTGGGATTGTCAGGATATCTTTCTTTATTAATAGCTAGCTCTTGTGGAGATAGAGCAAACTTGAAATTTGGATCATTCATTTCTTTAAGAATGTCATTAACATCTTTTATTTCGAAACTCATTGTGTAACACCGTGCAAAAGCTGGAACGAGGAACACAAGCTCCGTACGCAACGGCTCCTATTACTCGAATCTGAACACATCACGCCCCAAACTTAACCTTTAAAAGAGACACCAAACTACGCATCTCCTTGGCGCAAGGTTGTTCGGAGGATATAAAGTTCTCAGTACTTACCGAAAAAGGAAAGTACATGGTTGGGAACCTAAGAATCTAGTATTTCTGCTTTCACCTTCTTCATTGTGTGATACAACAGACTCGTTAAATCAGCCATTGAAAACAGTGCAGAAGCATGTGCTAAGAAATTTCAGTTGTATTTTTTTCTCCAAATGTGGGATAAACTCTTCTTCAACAAAGCCCTACAATTTAGTACATTATTTCATCTAGTGTGAAATTCACGAGGTTGTCAGTTCTGGTACCCATTACTTGCGGAAAAGAGACTATGTTGATGGAGAAGTACTAGGAGGTATGGGAAATGAAATGGTTAGAGAAGTGGGGGTGTTAACAAGTACACGGAAAGGGGAGGCGAACGTTAGTAGAAAACGTCTTTAATTGCAGTTTGAAGCAACGGAACAATTTTCGCTGGAAATTGTCCTCCGTTCCACAATAGTGATTTCGCGCTTCGACAACACTGGTAGGATTTCCTTCGCCCTTCCTTTCGCTTTTCTCTTCCACGGGCTTTCTGATAGGGTTGACATCAATTTATAATGATTGCCTTTTTTTTTCATTTCATGTTGGTTTCCTCTTCTCTTCGTTATTTCTCGGATTTCGTACGTTTATTTTCTTCATAGAGAGAAACATAGCGGAAACAGAGAGAAAGCGCACAAAATCAAAAGTAAAATTTGTTTTGTTTCTAGGCAGAAAATGGATATTAATAGATTTAAATTTAATGATTTGAGAAACAGTTTCTGTTATTAAGCACTATTCTAATATTAATGACAGTGCTTCTTTAGAAGAATATGCTAGGAATATCCTGTCCCCACTAGTAAAGATAAGTTTCTTTAAGAAAAGAAAGGGTTACTTTTTTTATTGAAAATGATTTATGATGATTGGTGTTCTTCTCGGCTGTAAACGTACGACTCGGCGGTTCTTGGGGAGGTCAACCGATGATGATATGTTATTACATTTCATTGCATGAAAATTGTCGATCTGGTAGTCCTGCGGTTTGGGGCGCTAAGCCAGCGACTCGAAAGTCCAGGGTTTGAATCCCGCCTGTAGCGTGGATGTTTGCGGATTTTTAAAGACGTAACAGCTAATGGACTCGAGACGTGTCGAAGACATAATTGACCCCAAAATAATAATTTTTTTTTTCATTGCATGGAAATCTGTCCGAAAGACAGGACCTAGAGCGGGCCTGTTGCCAAGGGGGACACATGCTCCTTCCCTTACGGAATGACATTAGTCTTTGACTACATATCTGTAAAGAAGGGGTTGATTGACACATGGACATACGTTCCTTGATTGCAACAGACACTTTGACTCAGTCATATATTCACAGAGAAAACGCATTTTCAAGAAAAAGTTATCTACGAATTACAAATAAATATCCAGAATTAGCAAATCAAAGTTACAGAAGAAGACGTTTCTCAGGTAAGATAATTCAGCCAAGTAACGCAACCTTAATAGCATATCTGATGTAGCTAGTAAACCATGGTAGTTAGAATTCCAAAACTGCTTGTGTGGAAACGTGCTTAAGTCCCCTACGTATCAGCGGAGTTATATAAAGATTGGTGTACAATGAGGGTGGGAAAAATACGAAAAATATCGATACATGATGGTGTTCCTAATAACGCCACCCTCTTAGTTGAATGGAAACTTGTCCTCATATACAATAACGTTGTATACTAAAGCGACAAAAACAAGAACAATGCTCAGACACTTTGGTGACTACAAATATTCCTATAAATACCACACATTCAGTGTGAAACTCTTGGAGTTAGTGGAGAAAAAAATAGAAAATAATAACTCTCGCTATGAGAGAAATTCAGAAATGCTTTCTTAGAAAATCTGGAAAATACAAAAAACTTTATACAAATGGGTAAATTACCAAGGTATGTATTGAACCTTTATTAAGATATTCGCTATGGCGTTATTCGGTTACACCACAGACGATCGTATTGCTACTTCATTCTTTTTACATATTACAAAACTTTTGGTAGTTTCTTGTGCTTGCGGAACAAGATATTCGACTCTTTTAATATAGGTATGACTTTCAGTGACTATGACTCACAATCGATGTGAAAGTTAGGAAAATGTGCCCACCTGATTTAAAAAAGACCTTCTTTGTCGAGACAAGAGCACCAAATGTGCTTCATGGCAGCTCTCCTATGATCCTTATTTTATGTCAATCCTGTTAATGGGAATCTGTCTACATATCAGTACCTCTGAATTCCTACCACCTGTTCTAGTTTCCAAAATGCCGGGAGGTGGCGTTAAAGGGCTCAGTGGAGTTATATGGCTGAACTACGTTATAATTTGTGTGTGTGTTTTTTCTTTGGAGCCCTATTTCTTGAAATTCCTGATCTAAAGGACAAACCGCTTCAGCCATAAATGATCACTTCCAACCATCTGTTCAGTCGCTGGAAAAAGAGAAATAATGTTGACAAACCTTAAATGATGGGAATGGACTTTCTTCCTTTCTTTCTCCATTTAAATCCCTTACAGACCCAGGAAGTAGCAGGGGTGGGCATGAGTACACGTACCCTAATTGCAACATACAATTTGACTCAGTTGTATTCACACTGCAAATGCGTATTACAATAATTATCTATGAATGACTACTAAACATCCAAACACAGATCGAACTTCAAAGACAAAACAATTGTCAGGTATTTCAATCGTCACTGTATATGATATCAAAGATACAAGCGCACGTATTTAAATTTAGAAAATCGATTAAATATTTCTGTGTTACCTAAAAGTGACAGTAGATCTGATTTTCACCTTGTCTATATTATTTCTCCTTGTCTATAAAAATGTTTTCTAGATATTCTTTGCTTTGTGAGTAGATATAATAGACTCTATATATTCTTTTACTAATTTCCTCGAATTTCTAAAATCTAGTGGCTTTTTACGCATGTAAATTTATTGCACAGATAGTTAGCACCATTCTAACTGAATTTGCATTTTACTAGGTAAAACCGAGATTTTTAGTTTTACTAGGTAAAACCGAGATTGTAACTATCTGAATATCTTGATCGGCAGCTTGTACTATTTACCCCGTTCGTATTCTTGTCAGGGTCGAGAGATAACGTCCCTCATTAGTTAGATAAGCTTAAGTCAGTTAGACCAGGAAAACAAGAAACAAACAACGTTCAGTTTTGAGAGGACGTCGGCATGCTATGCATGTTTCAACTTTCTACGGGCCGACCTTAGTACTCGTGTGTGGTAGAGCATTCAGCCGCAGTACACCAGGTTGTGGATTGGAGTTCCGTCTGGGGCATTAATATTTGTGAATGGTAACAGCAATACATTCGTATCATTGAGAGGGCCCCGAAGTTCATAGTTAGTAAAATGGTGCGTATAAAATAAACTCTATCAAAATCATTTTTTAAAGGATATATAAAACATATTTATTAACACGTAATTCTGCATTATCAGTAACTGACAAGTGTTTTAAAAGTCAGTTTGTTTCTTCTATCTGGAGATTAAACGTTGAATTTATTGAATTTATTTATTTACTTTCGCCATCTCAGGCTTAGGCCGACTTAATGTGGTAGTAAAGATGTTGGCTGGTAGACGACCAGATACAATCCTGACATTTGGCTGAAAACTCCTTTATAAACATTCAGTCAAGATGGGAGGTCTCTGAGATTGTTCCCAGGACCTTGAGATTGATAAGTTACTTTATAGAGTAGAATTCCCGCCTGAGTAAAGGCTGCACACACATCGATGTTTAATTCGTTTGTATTTTAGATCTTTGAAGAGCACTGCTCAAAGGCATTTCGTAATAGATGCATTGGGATTGTTTGAAGAGTCTTGTTCTATGGTCCCTCCAGCTGGAAATATGTTGTTGAATGCGATCCCGCTGGTGTTTCTCATTTAATGTGATTCCATGAATCGCATACAGTGCATTGTATAACAAACAGTTCCGTCAGTTTTGATGAAATCCTGCTTTAATTCTTAAGTGAGGACGACCAATCGGAATTTGGACACGTTCGGCATGACGAAATCTTGCATGAAACTTGTTAAGCAACAAATTGCTTCACTAAAAGAAGATAACTGATTCCAGTAAAATTACTTGTAAAAGGTGAGAATTCACTGAACATACAGTAATAGACTCCCCAAACGATATCTGTGCACTCAGCTTACACCTGACATAAAATTCATTACAACCAATTGTTGCTTAACAGATAGTTTACGTAAAGCCAACTTTTATCAAGTGTCAGCGAGTGGAATTCTTCATTGTTCTATAGGTGTACTTTGCCTTCAATACACATGGTTCACTACCATGGTACAGCTATGGACATAAAGATTGTCGCATGTCTTTAGAGATTATTTCCCAAATTCCCAGCTATTTCCCTCGCAGAGGGAAATTTCCCGCAGTTGAGGGAAGTTCCCTGACCTTGAAAAATATGAACATAATCCGACATTAAAGCCCATTACAGAACAATTGTGATATACGTATATTGTAATTATTTGCACAAACAAATAAGGGATTACAAATCAAAGAGAAAATTTAAAAATAATATCAATAAATTAAACACTGAATGTCGTATTAATCCATAGTCTTACATTGAAATTTAGTAAAAACACATATTGTTATTCGGTTAATAGGATGGATCAGTGGTTATCGTGCTCGACTCAAAATGAATTTTAATTTTGTCATGGGTTCGAATCCTGGTCGTTGATCATATTTTGTAATTGTAGATTAATATAGATAATCTTCACTTTTATCATTTTTTAAGTTTGATATCTAATTCAACTATGATACTTTTATATTTTACTGTTAATTTTAAAGTTATTTCAAGAAGCTTTCTACCATTCTTAGTTAGGAAACGTAATCTGAAAACTGATGGGTTTCTCCTTAGAAGAACCTAAGAATGTAATGTGTGTCCAAAATGTTCATGAATAAAACAATTTAGTGATTGCTGATTTTATTTGAACATTTAGTTTTGGTGTTCACTCCTGACAAAATAATAATTAATGAGATCAGAAGCTTCAAGTTACTTCTTGAATTACCTAGCAGTTGGTTTACCTAGCAGTTGGGGCTGTTTGGGCGTCCCATTTGGGTTACCAAAACTTCTATTAAATACTGCTGGTAACGATAATACAGAGTAATCCATATAAACCTTGAAATTTCAATTACTTATTTATTACTTCCTTGTGGAAGTGACAGTGAATTTGAGATTGCATTGTATTGTTGAATTGGCTCCAGCAGAATCCGTTTAGGGGCCATCGCTGAAATTAAAATACGATTATCGTCCATCCTATTAAAAAAGTTGAACAGTGAAGGCCTACTACATAGGCTTTATTTCTGTGGCCTATGCTTTACTATTTCTACCACTACATACTACTTCCACGGATAACGCTGCTTTCGGTCCCTTAGTAGCAAAACTATAGCAAAAGGGACCTTCTATTCCCGCTCATGGTGTCAGTCCGTCCACCCTTGGCTAGAAATTAAATCTCAGGAACTACAAGTTGTAGAAGATGCTTGAGATGTCGTTGGAAAAGTCTTAGACCAGCTGAGAGCCCCTGGAACCGTTTGATTGGTGCAGTGGTTCAGTATTGCCAGCCCATTTTCTATAAAAATCAATTGTTCAAATTCTTTCCATCAGTTAGACCTACCTACCTGTACCAAACTTGGCATTAACATTATTCGACGCAATGCAAACATACTGAGAGAGTATACGATGCCAAACATTCTCACTTACTAATGTTGTCAGCCTATTTAGTGTGGGGTTGGATGTCTGCCCAGGGATTAGGTTTCTTACACAGGATTGAAGGTCATTTAACAGGTGAACAGTATATACAGATCCTTGATAACGTAATGCTGCCATTTATCCGTGACCTTCAACCATGTGAAGTAATCACTATGCAACATGACAGGGCATCCATCCACACATCAAAACCAGTACTACGCTGGCTTAGGGAACAACATGATGTTCACGTTTTAGATTGGCCTGCTCACGCAGCCGATCTGAATGCGATCGAACATGTGTGGTCTGAGGTCAAGCGAGTACTGAGGTAAAATTGGCCTCCTCCAACAACTCCAAATGCTCTCTGGGATTTAGTCCTCGAAGCGTGGGAAGAGGTAGCAGAAAGAGAAGGATTTTGTGAAGATCTTGTCAACAGTATGGAACAAAGGCTTCGTGCTGTAATTGAAGCACGTGGTAACTGGTCGCGTTACTAAATTTACTTATAATCAACCCTTTTCAGGGCTAAATAAACTTATCCATATCCCTGTTGTTTAATCTGATAAATAAATACAAAATATACGAATAATAAAAGCTTAAAAACAAAACATAATCTGGATGGGATCGATCCAGCAAAATACCGCATTACTGTCGAGCTCGTTACCACTACTCTAATTATCCAATCACGTATAACGTTTTGTTTTCTGCACCACTTTCGAAATGAGAGAAATTAAGATATCTGTTAAGCTTTCTGAAATTAACCATGAGTAATTCTTTATTTTTCATATGTAATGGATGACTAATAACTTTTATGTTTAGAGGTATCTATAGTTAAAATAATTTATTAACCACTTGCTTATTGCAATATACTTAAATTTGAAATCACAAAATGTCACAAATCATGTAGTTTACTTATTTAATAATAGGTGGCAGCAAAATAGAGACATTGGTAATGTAGCTGAAATTAGCATGTAGTTTACTCATTTATTGAAAGATGGCACTAGTTAATTTACATGCTCTTTAAGTAGTTCAATGAAATGTGTACGACTGACATTCACTGAAATCAGTATTCGATACGTTTGTAGAAACAAGGTGCCGACATTTTGCGATACAACACGTATACAACTTTAATCAATCCTTTCCAGAGTTAATTAAATATCCCTGTATTTTCAATTTGATTTTTCTTTTCGGTAGATTTGAAAAAAAAACTTCGATATCTACCTCAGCCTGTAGGCCTACCGAAAGGGATTTTTTTTAAATTTATTTATGTCATTTTGACATCTTTGGCTTAGGCCAGGATTAGGGTAGGTAGAAGATAAGGACGTATTGCGCAGTGCTTTATTTAAAGTGCCATCACGGCATTCGCCATGTGAAACTAAGGAAACTTGTGGAGAACCTCAGTAAGGATGCTCGGGGCGGAGTTGGAACCAACATGCCTACCCATTGCCGATCCGGAATCCGCAACATTATTGCCTCAACCACTGGACTGGCTTTTTAATCTGATAAAGATATACTAGATCAACAATTCAATAACCTTTTAATAGAAATACAGTGTGATTATAGTATCCATGGTAAGGTTTCTTTAAGAAAAACATGTTCACGCATTATGTAGCAACGGCATATTTTAGCCGCACCTTCTGCTTAAACAATATTAAAATGTTAAACTATATACTGTTTCCTTGAAGCGCGACTGAATAGTTAAATGCATATTCGAGCATAACGATGAAACATATAT
>JAGDQP010015837.1:23116-41796 GCA_022664845.1 Lepisma saccharinum | reverse complement strand
AGAATGGTTATTGCTTCTTTTATTCTTCTGTCCCAGTAGTATGAACATTTAGCTATGATGGTGGTGTCCGAGAAAGACTCTTCATTATATTGTGTACAGCTAATCATGATATTCTATACTCTTCATTATACTGTGTTCGGTTAATCCTGACTTCAAAGGACGTCCCGTCTGTACAATGTAGGTTTTACCACATTCACAAGGTACTTTTCTGGTATTCTAAGTTATCTTTGACTTGGAGCATTAATGCTTTAACATTGGCTGGAGGTTTGTGAATGCACCACAAGTCCAACGCCATACGGTTATAAATACTTTGGCGTGCAGAGGAATAGCAAATTGAGACAGTGACAGCCAGAAACGAAACTTCAACATCTTCAGATCCCCTTACAACAGAACGTTTACAACATTACAGACATACGAGGAATCCTTAAAAGGGCTGCTTCAGGTCCAAACCATGCTACATCTAGAGAAAAAGAAATACCAAGTAGATCGCCTGCCTTCAGCACATCGGTTCTTTGTCTCTGAAGCTAATCAGAATAATTAAAGCAAAACACGGTATTGAAACAATTCACAAGTCTCTGCCTAAAGTTAAAGAATTACTGCGCCCAGTCGAAGATAAGTTAGGCATCAGAACACCAGGAGTTTACCGCATTCCTTGTGAATATGGTAAGGGCTATATTGTACAGAAGGATCATATTGTTGAATATCGCTGTAAAGAACATACAAATTATATAAAGCGCCTTTGACAAGAGAAGTCGGGATTAGCAGAATACAGTATAGATGAAGTGTATAGCATAACGTTCTCAGACACCACATCAAACTAAATGATCATTCTACTGAGACAGAAGAATAAACGAAGTAATAGCCATTCTAGAAGAAGAAAGTAATCTTAAGAGGGACACAGCAAAACCTGGCTTCCTACTGCAAACCAAGCGACAATGCAGGCCAATCACAGAGACGAACCTGCTAGCCATTCACAGACGCATATTTTTCACCAATCACAGACGCCATTATTTTAGCTAATCATGACACGAGCCATCTTTCACTGTTAGTATACATTACATTACCGCCCATTAAAATAATTTTATCTTATCTTATCTTAGTATACATACATTTCCAATTCTTTGGTCTCTTCATTCTGACCCTGAAGATGAGAATGATGTCTGTTCTCGAAACGTCGGACAGCGTACACTTCACCTGGTTGATAACCCGAGAAGAATTATACCTTATTCTTTCTAGTGTCTCTAAAACGAATTCCTAACCATAATTCTTTCATAAACTGTAATGAAGTAATAAACTTCTCTCCTTGTTGCCTACAGAGTATGATCTACAGTACCAGAAATCTAACAGTAATACATTTTATCTTTAAACAATCCTGTGAAACTTGAAAAATTGGAGTTTTTCCTACTGATAATGATTATATCGTAATGTTCCTTTGATTTCTTTATGGTAGAGCCAATTGATACACGGGAATGGATTTTAGCCCTCAACCTTTTATTATAAAAGATAGTATCGTTAAAAAAATTACCGTCCTGTAGGAAACCAATTTACAAAATTTTAAGATAGAAGGATGATTTCTATAGGCTTCTTCTTCTTCTTTGACTGTTTGGTAGGGGATCAGGAATGAAGGATAGCATTGGTTGCGTAGCCAACCTGGGTGCCGGGAGTTTATACCAGTTGCGTAGCCAACTGAGTATGACCTGTTTAGGTACGGGTTAAGTACATACCAATTGCGTAGCCAACTGAGTATGCAGGATGACACCAGATGAATAGCCAACTGAGTGTGCAGGAAGGTGCCAGATGCGTAGCCAACTGAGTGTGCAGGAAGGTACCAGATGCGTAGCCAACTGAGTACCAAGCAGTGTTCCAGATACGTAACCAACTGAGAACGGAGGAAGGAGAGAAGCTGACCACCCAGGAGCGAGTGATCCCTCTTGCCTTGCGTTGGTCAATTTTATAGGTGATTTTCGGAGGTGTCTTCGTTCTCCTCCTTTAGTGACTTTAGCTCCATTTGATGTTTACTTGTAGAGTTGACTGTCGTCTGCACTTATTTATGTGTCACTACTTGTTTACATCACTTCTACACATGTTTGTCCTATAAACATGTTTGCTTTGTTTACGTAATATCCACGTGTTCAGAATATACGCGGGACATTGCAATATTTTAGTGTGTACGGTGCAGGCGTTGCTTCATGGCGGAACTCCACTCACTTTTATTTTATTTCATGTCGCAGATATGAGTGTAGAGTTGGCACTTCACTGCTTAATTCCCTTACCGTTTCCCTGCAAGTCATTTGCTTTTCGGCGATATATCAACGGTTATCCAGGAGTTCTTGGCTGTATATGGTGTGTAAAATTTGTTAGAATTGTTTATTCCAATATGGAATAACTTTAAGTCTTATTTTACCTTAGTTTAGAAACGAGGTTGGGCTCATGATACCCGATATTCTCCAGTATATAGTCAAAATTAAATTCATTGCTATGAATTTAATAATTTATTTACGAAAGAAAAGAAAATGGATCAATTCCCAGCTTAATCTTTTCCAATGTGTCAGCGCTCTTCCAGATTGCATATTTGAAAGAATGCTGCATCCTGTTCTTACTTCCTATTGCTATTCTCACCGCGCGGCTGGTGATTTTAAAAGCAGGTTAGTGGACTAACGATGTCTAGCTCGATATCTGCTGCTGCTCTTTTCTATACTCCTTCTCGCGTTTAACTGAGATATGTAGACACATAATCGAACCTTCTTTTGTTACTATAAATAACCAGTCACAAGAAACAATTAAGATTGAATGAACTAACGATCTACCTTGACACATTTACCATTTATCGAATTTGAAATTACTTCGTAAAACTATTCTTTTCAGACATATTTCTTCGCTGTGCAGAACACGTCACATCCAATTACCCCATACCCTCCTGTCTGTGCATATCCACCATCGATTCAATTCCTGACCCTTTCACGTCCAGCAAATCATCGGAAGCGTGTAATGCTATTAACTCATTTTGTTAATGATGGTCATATAAATTCTCTACTTGTGAAATATCCTCAAGCTGGGATCTAACCCAGGAACTTACGCCGTCGGTAATGCAAAAATAGGTCGTAGCACGTTACTATTTCAAACTTAAAACAATGCTTTCCGGTTTCTTCACAGTGCCCTTCTCGGCATATATGCAAATTATTTGTATAGACCGGCCAAGACAGGAAGACGGTCTCACAGTGCCCTTTATTCATCCATCCGAATCCAGTCTCTTTGTAAGCCGGCCTTAGCGCAGCCGACCACTGAGGATAAAATTACAGCCAAGCTCACCTGAAGAAAGGCCGAATAGATGAATTTGACACAACCGTATCACATGTAACCTAACTTCTTTTTTGCCGTGCTCTTTGACTAAATCTTTCCAAACAAATAAAACATTTTTAACTTTAGCATTTTACATCACTTCGCTGGACTTAAATTTTTCATCGCCGCCCAGAATTCCATCCGGGAGAGTTCTGAAAAATATCAATTTATAACTTACAACTCTGGATCCTCTGAGTCATAGCTGTTAGCCTCTCCAGCCGAATATTTACCATTTGACTAGACGTTTGCCGCCGTTACAAAAGTATGAAAATCAATCCGCTTTGGCTTTTATACTCCCCATATTTCTTACAAATTTCCGCCAAAAAACAAGAAATTACATACTCTTTGTTACTTCGGGCTGACAGTGCTCTTACGATTCCACCGGAAGTAGTGCTCTTTGACAAAACATCCGCGCTTGATCCATTTCTAAAGCTGTACATAGTCCCATATACCAAACTTGTTTTCGCCCACAAAATGTTACAAGAATACTTTCACAAAAATATCGCATAGCTAATCCAATAAAAATTACTTAAAATAAACAAATTATCAAATCAATAAAATGAACTGTATCTGCTTATTTGAGCCATTACTAAAATATCTGGCGTAAATGTTAATATGACAGATAATAATTATTTTTTATCCTTGAAACTGGATTTTTTAATTTGGTGCTTTTTAGCCCGTATTAGACTTTCTAGATTTAATTAAGAAAATTTAGATACGACTTTACACATATTTGTGGGTCTTTAGGTCTTAGGCTACAGCCTCTCTTTGATCTTAACCCCTACTCTGAATTGAATAAGAAGGAAGTGGTTCTAAGTGACTCTCTTAGCAGTCACCCGGTATAGCTAAGGGATGAACAAAAGGATGCAACTATAGTAACGTAAAGTTTAACTACATATCATGGCAAAGTTTGGGCAACCAAATTTGTAGCAGCGCAGCCAATGCTTCCTGCAAGTGGGTGGAGCCACAGCAGCTCATATACCGATCCGTGTACAGCTGTCTCTAAATCTCGCATACCTTCTACCGCGTCCCAAGTACCGGTCCGATTTTAATTAATAAATCGTTGTGCTATATTTTTACATGAGACATGAATTGATTAGTTTAAGTTTTTGTTAGAAGTAAAACAATTGATATTTCGTTTCAGAGCCACCAAGTTTAAATTTCGACGAACATAAACCTTACGATAAACTCTACAACGATCTCGTGGGAATTGCAGATTATTTAAGGAACAAAACCAAGAAACCTGCTGCAGAGCTACCAGCAAAGGGTGTTAAAAAAACAGATGCAGGAGGACACAAAGGAACAGTTATTGCATCTACGGCACAATTGACTAAAGGAATGAAGAAGGACAAAATGCATTCAATAGATGACGTTCCATCCATTCCATTATCAAGTATCCTCACAGCAGAATGTGCAGTCGCCATTATTAAGGAAGCGTAAGTGGTAGCGAATCTGATCAAAACTAATATGTTCCCGCACTTTTAACCACCAATAAAAGTTGTATTACGTCTTTTAACGAGTAATGAACAATTCAAAGTTGGGAGACAAGTTGATTGTTGTTTCCTATCGTAACTAAATTCCTCAAAAATAATGCAAAAGAACTACACCAACTTTACAGGGGGTTGCGTGCTTAAAACACGACCAATTAAAAGGTATAGGAAATGAAAGTTGGCTTGGTCCTGAGTAATATAATAGCTTTTTTTCACCACACATCGGCAAGTTACTATTCTCGGCACTTGAAATTACCATTGAAGTGTATAAAAAAGACAGTATTTCGCAGTTTCTGGAGAAGGGTGGAAGGTGACATCAACTATCTTTTTATATGTTGTACAGCTACTTAAGCTCCGTTGAAGTGATCTATAAACTTTTCTGGAAAACATCGGGAACTTAGTGTTGTTTGCACATATGCGCATTGAAGTGTATTGGAGGGGGTCATTTTCTCGCGATTTCTAAACCAGGAACAGAAGGTGACCTCAAATAACTTTTGATATATTGTAGAGCTAATTAAACTTTACCTAAAGAGCCTATAATAATACCTTAAAACATCGGGAACTTAGTGCTTTTGGCACTTATCCGCAAGTATAGAATATGTTACAACTAGCTTTTCATATGATGTGAGCTAATCAAGCTTCGTTTAAAGAGTCTGTAATCGTTTCCAGGAATATTGGCAACTTAGTGCTTTTGCAAGTTATGCGCACTGAAGTCTATGGGATAGTTGGTCGCAATTTCTGGACCAGTGGTAGAAGATAACCTCAACTATTTTTTGACTAGTTGTAGATCTATGTACGCTTCGTCTATAGACCCAATAATAGTTTCCAGAGACACAACAACTTAACGATTTTGGCATTGATGCGCATCGAAGTTTTGGCGACAGTTCATCGTGGTTTCTGGAGCAGAGGTACGAGATAGCACAACTACGTTTTGATATGTTGTAGAGCTAATTAAGTTTCAACTAAAGAGCATAGAATAGTTTCCGGAAAACATGGGAACATAATGTCACTTCCCACATTTGCAAAGTGCGGAAAACTCTAAGTTGCCTAAGTTTTCTGGAAAGGTTATAGGATCTTTAGAGGTACATTAATAAGCTCTACATCATATAAAAACTAGTCTAGGTGATCTCCTACTCCTGCTCCAGAAATAAAAAAAAATCTGTAATCTCCTATAATAAGTTCCATGCCTATCAGAGCCGAAATCGCTGTTCACAGTGTTTTCCAGAAACTATTGTTTGGTCTATAGACGAAGCCTAAATAGCTATACAACATGTCAGAAGATAGTTGAGGTTACCTTCTATCCCTGGTATAGAAATCGCGACAAGCTGTTCTCTTATATCATTAAAGTTTTGCTTCGTTGGGAACGCTGGCCCAGAACCCGTGAGAGCTGTGATCCGAGCTTGGGGCTTTGGTGGGACTTCGCCCCCTTTATCATAACCAGAATCCCCTTGGTGCCGATCTGCCCGCAACCCCCGGAGACTGCGGCCCCTCTTGGGGAGATTTGCCCCACTTATTGTAACCTACTCATGATGGTACATCTTGATACAAAATTTCGTTTCTCTAGCTTCAGTGATTTGAAAAATGTGTTTTTGGCGGCCATTTTGGATTAAACATGGCGACTTTCTAAAAGTTTTCTTATATTGTCGTGACCTACTCGTGATGGCACACCTTCATATAAAAAGTAATTTCTCTAGATCGAACGGTGTGAAAAATGGGTTTTTGGGCGACCATTTTGAATTCAAGATGGCGACTTTTCCAAATTGTTCTATTTTCCTTAACTACTCGTCATAATACACCTTTATGCTAAATTTCGTATCAGTAGCTCAAACGGTGTGGCAAATGGATTTTTATGTCAGCCGTTTTGGATCCCTGATGGCGTCTTTGGATACCTTGTTTAATATTTTAGTAATTTGCTAGTGATAATGTACCCTCATACCAAATTCGATGTTTCTAGTTGCAGCCATTTAGGCTTTGTATTCTATACAATAATGGATTCGGCGGCCATTTTGGATCGAATATGGCGACTTTTTAAACATTTTTTAAAAAATATTTTTTTAACCTGCTAGTGATCGTACACCTTCATATCAAATTTGGTGTTTCTAGCTTAAGTAGTTTGGTCTAGAAATATTGATGAGTAAGTCAGTGAGTGAGTCAGTGACCATGGGGTTATATATACGTATATTGGACTCGCTTTGCTTCGCTGGGGGCACTGCGCTCCCAACATGGGGGTTCTGGGGAGCAGCGCCCCTTTATCCTACTCAGGCTCTCCGGGGTTGTGTTCCCCTTTGGTGCCATTTTGCCTACAACTACCGGGGCAGCAACCAAATAGTCGAGGTTTGCCCGATTTATAATAACCTAACCTTGGCCATACACTTTCATACCAAGTTCCGTTTTTCTACTTTTAATGGTTTGGGAAATTGGTTTTCGGGCAACCATTTTGGATCCAAGGCGTCTTTTTCAACATTTTAATATATATTCTTAACCTACTAGCGATCTTCTACCTTCATACCAAATTTCGTAACTCTAATTTAAACGATTTGGAAAATTCATTTTTGGGGTCCGCCATTTTCAATCCAAGATAGCGACTTTTTCAACATTTTGTAATAATTTTGTATTCTAATGGTGATGTACCTCCATACCAAATTTCATTTCAATAGCCTCAGCGGTTTAGGATGTATTTTTTATACAACAATGAGTTTGGCGGCGACAATTTTTCGAAACGTCGGATTCCTTCTTTAGCAACTCTTGGTCAAACACCTCGATAACAAATTTGGAGTTTCTAGCTCCAGTAGTTTGGCCTGGGAATTTTGATGATCAGTGAGTCAGTGAGTGAGTCAGTCAGTGAACATGGGGTTTTATATTATATGGACTACCTTTGCTTCGTTGAGGGTGCTGCCTCCCCAACTTCAGTAGTTTTGAGGGCCTGCGCCCCCTATATCTTAACCAGAATCTCTCTGCGGGACTGCACCCCGATGGTGTGCATCTGCACCCTCCCACGGGGTTGGCTGCGCCCCGAAAGGGGAGGTTTGCCCCATTTATTGCAACCTACTCGTGATCATACATCTTGTTACAAAATTTCGTTTCTCTAGCTTCAGAGGTTTGGAAATTGGGTTTATAGGCAGCCATTTTGGATCCAAGCTGACGGCTTTTTGAACGTTTTTTATATTGTCATGACCTACATGTGATGGTCCAACTTTCATGTAAAATTTCATTTATCTAGCTAGTACGGTGTGGAAAATTTTTTTTGGGCGGCCACTTTTAATTCAAGATGGCAAATTTTCCCAACTGCAATATTTTCTTAAACTACTCGTCATAATGCACCTTTATGCCAAATTTCCTATATCTAGCTCAAACGGTGGGGAAAATGAATTTTTTGGCCCACCATTTTGGATCCAAGATGGCGTCTTTGGAGAAATTTAAAAATATTTTCTTAACCTATTAGTGATGTACCTTCAAACCAACTTTCATTTCTGTAGCCCCAGTCGTTTAGGCTGTGTATTCTATACAACAATAGGTTCGGCGGCCATTTTGTATCCAAGATGGCGACTTTTTCAAAATATCGGAATTTTTTTTGCTTTACCTACTCATGCTCCTACACCTTCATACCAAATTTGGTGTTTCTAGCTCCAGTAGTTTGCCCTGTGAATTTTGATGATCAGTGAGTCAGTCAGTGACCGTGTAGCTAAATAGTATGTGGACTGTCTTTGCTTCGCTGTGGGCGCTGCTCCCAGACCGTTAAGGCAATGTATTCTATACAACAATGGGTTTGGCGGCCATTTTGGATCCAAGATGGCGGCTTTTTAACATTTTATTTAATTGTCGTGACTTATTCGTGAAGGCACAATTTCAAATAAACTTTCATTTCTCTAGCACAAACAGTGTCGAAAATGATTTTCGGGCGGCCATTTTGAATCCAAGATGGCCACTTTCCCCCCCAAATATTATTTTCCTAAACTACTAGTAATGGTACACCTTTATGCTAAATTTCGTACCTCAAGCTTAAAGGTTGTGGAAATGGATTTTAAAGTCCGCCATTTTGGATCCAAGATAGCGTCTTTGGATAAATTGTGTAATATTTTATTAACCTACTATTGATATTGTACCTTCATACCAAATTTAATTTCAGTAGCTACAGCGGTTTGGGCTGTGTATTCTATACAACAATGAGTGTGGCAGACATTTTGAATCCAAGATGGCGTCTTTGAACACATCTCGTAATATTTTCGAAATCTACTGGTGATATTATATCATATACCAAATTTCATTTCAATAGCCCCAGCCGTTTACGCTCCCGATTCTATACAATAATGGGTTTGGTGGCCATTTTTGATCCAAGATGGCGACGTTTTCAAAATGTGGGATATTTCCCTTTACCTACTTATGATCCTACACCTTCATACCAAATTTTGTGTTTCTAGTTCTAGTAGTTTGGCCTGGGTACTTTGATGATCAGTCAGTCAGTTAGTGAGTGACCATGGGGCTATATAGTACGAGTGCCGGAATAGAGAACTTATTTGCAACCATCACAATTGTGTGGGTAAGATCATAACTACATAAAAAGTGTAAAGATAAGTGTATATAAAAGAAAGAAGTTGCCTCACGCTCGTATATAAATGGATTTGATTTCTGTAGTGGATGCATGCGGGTGGTTTAATAGTTGGTGTACGTATTTAATGGTGTAACTGGAATATTTATGGATTATTTCTGTAGTGAAAGAATGCGTCTGGGTTAATAGATGGTGTGCGTATTCTATGGTGTAACTGAATTTTATGGATTATTTCTGTAGAGGTTGCATGTGTCTGGGAAAAAGATTATAGAATTATTGAACGGTGTGCAGGTTTATATCTGATTTATTACTTGTAGCGGTTGTACTCTGCCGGGTTACGGATTGGGCTGTAGAAGGAATTTTATACATTATTACGGTAGTGGATTTACACTAAGAAGGATATAGAGTGTAGAGCAGAGGAACGATGGAACCTGATTTATTGGATTGAATTGTAGTGGTAGCATTCAATAGGGAAAATTTGACGGGAAAGTAGGGAACTTCGAGATCCAAGCAAATGGTATAGTTTTCTGATGGTCTGTAGAGCATGAGAGGTAGAACATTTGTGCTTATCGTTCTCTGCGGTTTATTCAAGGATATATTGAGTAGCATACGTAGACAGATACGCAGATTTTGAAAGATATATAAAATTGAATGGTATTTTTATGGAGCTGCCTAAGAGCACTGCTATATTAAGGTTGGTTCAAACTATTGATTATGAGAGCCATAAACAGAATTTATGCAAACACGAAAAGCTAATATATAAGGTAATTGACTTTGCTCCGGAGAAAAGTAAACGGAAAATTAAGGTTCATTATTTTTGTTGTTAAGCGAAGAGAATAATCTGGATTTTAAGTGATGCGATAACCTACTGTTCTAAAAGGGCCGAAGTACAAGAACCTTGAGTCCATTATTTTACTAAAAGACCAAGTATTGTGAATTAATCCAGGGGTTATAGTAATTTTGAGACTGAGTGCAAATTTAATACTAATCAGTAAGGTTGGCCTCCCGAGTTAGGTGCCTAAGTGCTACACCTTTCCGGCAAATTTCAGAGAGATATCATCGCATTGAGTAGCACGCTAAACTAACCTTACATGTTGGTAGGTCGTACTGGATCAATGGTGAAGCATTGATCTCTGCTGCATAGGGTCCTCGGTTTGGTCCTGGTTCGTCTCATGTAGATTTTAGGGTAGATAGTCACTGTATGTGAGGATGAGACAAGGGCCTCTCGTTTCCTCCCACTTCCTTCATTCCACCAATTCTTCTGTCTGGCCTGAGCCAAAGTTGCCTAAAAGACTAGGAGGCGGTGTCGATGACAAGATAATGTCGAATAAATTGTACACTTCACTTAGGGCGTACCTGGTAACAAGGTATGGAGGATATCAATTCAAACATCCTCTTCTCCACATTATCCGGGCCTAAGCTTGAGAATAAAAAGTATTATAATAATACTAACAATCGGAAGAACATTTCAGCCTGAGAGAAAGTTGTCTAAAGGTCTTAAAAACTAAATTTCAGTTCCGGAACATTTGATAGGCGAGCACATTTATGTCTTTGTCGGCCATCCCTTACTTATTTATTCTCATGTTTTCCACGGTTTCCATCACTATCACCAGAGAGATGTTACCTCTCTGAAACATTCTTAGCCTTTGGAATCCATATCCCAAAAGAATGTTCTGTGAGGATCCCAAGTAGCTCCAATTTCTGACAGGCTTAGGCCGTAGTTGCCACTTCAGTCCAGGATAGCACATTAAATTAATATCTTAGTATACTCAAGTATTTAAATTTCTTTATCACCTTTAGGCAAATGTGGCTCAGGCTGGATTGGGGAAGACAGAGAGAGAGATAGAGTAACGAAAGGTAATCGACCAATTTTCGAGGTACCATCCTGGCATTTGCCTCGTGTAAAGAAAACCCAGGATGGGCGGCTGCTGGGATCGTTCCCAGGACTATAGGACTGTGAAATTAATCGCTATATAGATAGATCGATACTTTGAAGAATGGAAATATTGACACCATATATCGAATATGGATAAACAATTTTTCGAGTTGATCGATATTTGATTTCTAACAATTTCTATTCAATCGATAATAGATTTCAAAAGATTTTTCGATTTCTAACAGTTTTTCGATATGAATCATTTCCGACTGCCAACGATTCTTCGATATGAACGATGTATGATATCCACCTGTCTTTATTAAGGATGAACTATGCACTTAGCGGGCCTAGGACGACTGTTGATTGACTACTGTACTTATCAGCCGTCCTCGGGCGAAAGAGTACGTAAACAAAACCATTCTTTAACCCGCACATATCAAGGGCGAGTAGCAATGGATGAGCGACGAAATGATAGTAGTCTAGGTTCTAAAAAATTATTTGAGCATTGAACTAAAATTATTACTACATAATTAATTTATTCTGTCTTTTTATTTTCTTTCATTGGTACGTAATCCAAATTCTTGTTTTAGATATATATATAGGGTGTTGCAAAATAACACTGACAAAACCACCTCACGAGATTCCTGACATGGAAATAAGTAAAAAGTATAGACCATCCAGGGGGCAAAAATTTCGATGCTATAGCATAACGAAAATGTGAGGAAATAAACTTTATAGAGCGTATTATTTCCAATATCGTTAACAGTAGAACTGAGGCAACATAAGACCTGAGACCCGCCCTATCCAAAAATGTATATTCTAAAATTATGCAATGTGATTTCTTCTTCATATGCTTCAAGCATATGAACCATACATAGTAAGTGCATATAGTACAAAAATACCGTATAAGAAGCTTGTAGCCATACTACATTAAAACCTGTCTCGTAAATCAAGGCATCCACTACGGAGCGGCCATAGTTCTGTTCGTAGAACATTGGCTTAGCAATCGGAAGGTTCTGCCAACGAACCAAATGGCCGGTCATCCTAATTTAAGGTTTTTACAAGATTTTTAAAAAAAATATATTTTTATATGGGCTTGTCTAGTAACTGTGTACTTCGGACCGTCACGATTCGCCTTTAGCAATTAAAATCCACACCCATACCTCTGCTGGGACTCAAACCCGGGACCTCCGAGGTTCTTTTTGTCATAGCAGTCAAATGTTGTGATCGTACCTACAAAATAGGCCCTGGCGATTACCTTGCAACATCCTCTTCCCTACCCTAACACGGCTTGAGCCTTTGATACCTGAACACCATAAGCTAATTCAATTCAAGGGATATAAACCCAAATTTCAAAAATTAATCCCCACCCTTACTTACTGCTACAGATTCACCCTGTATAATAGGATGGAATTAATGTCATAATATCTGGTGTAGTAAAAAGTAATCCATTATTTTGCCATTAGATGGCTTCAGTGATCTGTATCTCGCGTTGTATAACTCCGATCGGGTTCAACGAGATGGCGTTCAAACGATGAGATTGCGTACTACAAACACTGTTCAGATAGTTGTGATGAGTTGACTCAGTGTTGTGTGAGCGCGCGTCAAAATGGACACTAGCAAAGAGAAAATACGCTATATTTTACAGTTTTTCTTCGATAAAGGCGAAAACGCAAGCCAGGCGGCTGCAAATGTGAATAGTGTTTATGGTCCTGATACTGTAACAGCCAATCACGTGCAATTTTGGTTTCGTCGATTCCGTGCCGGTAATTTTGACGTCAAAGATTTACCACGCACTGGAAGGCTACGAAAATGTCGATAAAATCATGGACATTGTCGCGTCCGACCGTCATGTAAGCACTGTTTCGATTGCCCAAGAGCTAAACATTGCACAAAAAACCGTGTGGAACCATTTGCATAAGGCTGGATACACAAAGAAGCTTGATGTATGGGTGCCACACGAGTTAACGCAAAAAAACCTCATGGACCGAATTTCCATCTGCGAATCGCTGCTGAATCGCAACAAAAGCGACCCATTTCTGAAGCGGTTGGTGACTGGTGATGAAAAGTGGATCACTTACGACAACGTCACGCGAAAACGGTCGTGGTCGAAGCGCGGTGCGCCGGCGCAAACGGTGCCCAAGCCAGGATTGACGGCCAGGAAGGTTTTGCTGTGTGTTTGGTGGGATTGGCAGGGAATTATCTACTATGAGCTGCTCCCCTACGGCCAAACCCTTAACTCGGAACTATACTATCAACCATTGGACCGTCTGAAGGCAGCAATCGCTCAGAAGCGGCCAGCTTTGGCCAATAGGAGAGGCATTGTGTTCCACCAGGACAACCAGGCCACACACATCGATAGTGACTCGCCAGAAGCTCCGGGAGCTTGGTTGGGAGGTTCTTATGCATCCACCTTATAGTCCGGACCTGGCACCGAGTGATTACCATCTGTTCCTGTCCATGGCGAACACGTTTGCTGGTGAAAAATTCGCGTCAAGAGAAGCTTGTGAACATCGACTGTCTCAATCTTTTGCCAATAGGGACAAGGGCTTCTATGAGAGAGGCATCATGATCTTACCTTCCAAATGGCAACACGTTATCGAACAAAACGGCGCATATGTGACCTAAATCGGATCATTCTAACTATGGTAAGTCAAGCTTTCAATGTCATGCAAATATGATGGATTACGTTTTACTACACCAGATATATTACGAATGCCTGAATGGTATCTTCACATTAGGTCCTGATCGATTCCTTTCCCCTCCCCTGTCTTACCCTTAGCCTTAGATGCCTAAAGGTCATAAATAACATTTAAATTCAATATGTATTAGGCAGAAATAACTCGATAAAACATACAAAACTTTTATTAAATGCTGTCGAGAAAAGTTTTTGCTTTCCGGATGAGTATCATTTCGGACAACCGGGCCCTCATTTCCTATTGGGTTTTCTAACAGGAGTCTCCTCTCCAATTATTTAAAAATGTGATAAACACAGAGGCGGATCAAGGTTGAATATTTGGGGAAAGCAGTCGTTCGAGCTCATAACAAGGTAAGAATGTATTGCAAAAAAAAAAAAAAAAAAAAATTCAAGCAAATTTAGAACATTATTTTCTTCTTTTTCTTTCTATTTTCAATTGTACTTGCTTGTAAAATGCACGACTCACCTATGTCAAATTACAAGTTTTGGAATAACTTAATATTTTAACAAATGCAATACAAACACGCTTGATTCGCAAGTAAAAGTATATATATATGTGATTGCTAATGCTTGATGAGTTCGTATGACAGATTTAGTGGTTGTAAACACAAAATAAACAGTCTTGAATAAACAAAGGAAATGAATAAACAATTTTCCTTCTTGAAAGACAAAGACTATTTGGTACCCACACCCACCTCTCCAATCTCGATCCTTAACACTGTTCGACAACTCCCACATGAAGAAAACCATTAGGTCTGCTTTCTGCACCTATCAAACTGTCATTTCTAATACAGAAATATTAACAAACAAACACTTGCAGACAGATAGGGTTTATAGCTTATCATCTACCAGTTGTTAACAAGAAGCAGAGATCAGTTTTGAGAACGGGGATAGAGCGCAATATATCAACAGAAATGACCACCTGCGTCAAGGCATGTAATTTTTTATTGCAATGTATTGCTTCATTTGACTTTTACAACGTAAAAAAAAGGAAGGCCCACCTACTTTAGGTTTTACTTTGCAAAAGTCAAGAGCTTCAACTCTGGGATGGGTTTTATTTTATTTTAAAAATAAAAAAGTATCCTATTATGAGGGAAGGTAAAGAGGGTGATTGCCCTGATCGCTCTCCCCCCTGGATAGACAGAACACTAGAAAGAAATATTGTTTAAAAAGTAAAAAAAAACAAATCTTCCGATTTGCTGCTAATCTTTCACTCTTGGCAAATTTGATCTGCAACCTCCATTTTACAAACAAGAAAATGAAATAATAAACAGATAAGCCCATGAAGTGTTTGTTAATCCTACTTGGTACACGTGATGACTTGAGGTTAAGATTCATTTGGTACAAGAGAGTTATTGTCTTCCTTCGACAGTCTTTTCGATACGGATAAAAATTAATTTACAGGTGTGGTAACAACACTATGTCTTACGCCCGTCCCAATACGGAGAAGCCCCTTATCTTCGTCATGTCTAAACTTTGCTGTTAAGAAAGTAAAAAACAATAAAATTAAAAACTTAAGATGTAACAGGTAGGCTATTCAGTGAATAAAATAAAATCATCTTATGTAAAAAGCAAGAAGTACAATAAAACAAATTTTGAGTATATACAGAGCACTTGGTATAAGATGTTAAAATATAAAATCAACTGCTGTTAAAGGGTCATCACTCATTACACATAATACTAAGAATTCAACATAAAACTTAACTAGCGAAGATGACCATCTCACGTAGAGCTTGAGTTCTTCGTCGACAGTCTGTGCGAAGACTGAAATGGTACATGCTTGGTTTTAATTTATATTTTCAACTTATTTATGGCCTTAGGCATCTCAGTCCGAAGTTAGTTCATAGGAATATTTTTAACGTAATTTTGATTTTTTTTTAATATATGTGCTTTATTTCTCAAAGCAAATTTATCTGGGAAAGAAGTTCCGTATTTTTTAATCCCTCCATGCTTAAAGGTGAGGACATTTTATTAACTACGCAATATTTATTGCCTACTGACTGATAGCCAAGTATTGAATTTGAGTTTTTCTTATTTATGGCCTTTAGGCAATTAATGTTCAGGCCGGGATTGGGAAGGAGTCGACCAGGGCCTATGTTGAAGGTGCCATCCCGGCATTTGCCTGGTGTAACTGAGGAAACCCCCTGGAAAAACCTCAGTCAGGATGGTCAGCTGGTGGGATCGAACCCAAAGCCTCCCGAATTCTTTGCCATGATAACCACGTCACAGGGCAAAGTACAGTCACGGTTGGTGGGGTTTGAAGAGATGAAAAGTTTCTGTCGATATTTGTTTCCCTTAAATTGAAGGCCTTTAGGCAACTTTGGCTCAGGTCGGATGGATGATGATGACATGATTGGTGGAATGAAGAAAGTGGGAGGAAACGGGAGAACCTCCAGAAAACCCACACACACGGTATTTGTACATCACATCCAATATGTATTAGTGACAGAATATTATATGACTGGTTTCGAAAGCATTACTCTTGGAATCCATGTTAACTCAGCAATTTCTTCTTTCTTTTTATGATTCTGCTTTTAATCTCTCCCATCAGAACACTCCAAAATTAAGAGTAAAAGAAACCAAAATAAGACGTCGTTTGGTTTGGAAATACTATGATGATGTGTACATGCCCCATGTATGGGAGATCCGGTTATCCGAAACTCGGATCTGGATCCGAAACCCGGATCCGGATATCCGAAATCTGAATCCGTTAGCCCATCTCTAATTGGCACCTGGTTTCAGTTTGTGCTTAGATAAAAAGTGGCGACTATCTAAACATTTTAAAACAAATTATTTTTCTTCATAGCTCTACAAGTTTTACAAATAAATAAGTAAATTGAATTTTAAGGTTTCTAAAAGAATATCGCTGACTACTAACGAGTAACAACAACAACACATTTGTGGGGCTGCGGTGGCTCAGTGGTAGAGCCCTCACCTCTAGGACATGGTGTCCCCGATTTGTGCTATTTGGGTTCTGGGTTTTCTCGGGATTTTCTTGCTTCCTTCCACTTTCTTCGTTTCTCCCATTATCATCTTCCTGAGCCAATGCAACCTAAAGGTCTTAAGTATTAAAAGCAACTGCATATTTCATTTGGGCTTGATCGGTTCTAGAAATAAGTGCTCATAGGTCAAGTGATATGAACAAATTGCAGTGTAATTCTGGCTTCACATATGGATTATCTTACTTTTAGACTAAGGTACTAGTAAACTGAAATTCATTCTTTCATCGTACCATCAGTAATATTGTAGAATTTTTAATGTTAATATTTAATATTGGATAATCGTAGTGACAGTATACAAATCAAGTAGAATATTCGGTAGTGTGCTTGTCTTATAATCATGAGGTCCCGGGATCGATACTCGGTGAATTGAATTTATCTAAGTTCTTTTTTATCTTTGGCTCAGGCCGGGATAGAGTGGCGAAAATGAAGTTGATAGGTAATCGCCAAGGTCTAGTTTGTAGGTACCATCACCGAATTTGACTGCTATGATACTCAAGTTAGGATGGCCGGCCGCTTGGTTCGTTGGCAGAACCTTCCGATTGCTAAGCTAATGTTCTACCAACAGAACCATGGCCGTTCTGTATTGGATTTACGAGACAGGTTTTAATGTAGTATGGCTACAAGCTTCTTATACGGTATTTTTGTACTATATGCACTTACTCTGTATGGCATGTTAGCGTCTCAATAAAAGCATATGAAGAAGAACTCACCTCAGACATAAATTAATTTACTTCCCTGCTTTCAATCTGGCGATGCCATAATCTTTCCACATGGTATCTAAATACAAATCTGAAGTCAGTTTCTTTTTATCTTATTTTGTTCAGGCGCTAGCGTGCCATATAGTTTGAATGCATGTCATGCAAAAAAAAAAAACGCTGAATATTTGTAATCTCACTAGTTGAAAGCAGCAAAGTAAATTAAGGTATCTAAACCCAAATCTGAAGTCAGTTTCTTTTTACTTGCTTTCGTTTCATTGGTAGTGTGCGTTAGAGTCTGAGTGAATATAGTACCAAAATTCCACAAGAGAATATTGTATCATTACAAAATTAAAATTACCATCTTAAATCAAGGTCTCTAAACCGAAATATAAATAATTTTCTTCGAACTCCGCCCCCTTTTTCTGAAATAGATAGTGAGTTTTAATACATCCTGTATAATAAGGGGGGCTTAATATCATAGTGTGTCCTGTTGAGTGATAACGTTCGCTCGCTGCCCTGTAATAAAGTATTAATGGGTTCGATTAACAGCGGAAATACGAGTGGTTTGGAGCCTACGACAAACTGTTGTTCTCGTCAATCAGACATATTCATCCGATGGAAGGCAATGGCAAAACACCATCGGTACACCTTGCCGTGGAACCTTTGGGCAGAACAGCTATCTTCATATTAATGTTCATATGTTACGATCAAGAAGAACTCATCAAAACAAACAAAAGGTGATGAAGATTTCGTGTTAAAACTGTAGCCAAGCTAGGCTTGAAATTTGGAGATAACTTATTTTATGTTTTTTGTATTGTCTGGCTTAATAATAACGTTAGAAAATGTATTTTATTTTCCGTAAAGATACCCAAAACTTCAGCTTGAGGGTTTGCGCTCTATTTAATTACTCTCCCAACCCGTCTGGTCAGCGTGGGAGCAGTAGACCAACTCCTCCTTTCGGGGACAGGTCTCATCCACTAGTGGACTGAATATGACTGTGATTTATTATTTATTATATATATATATATATA